>CAUYQU010049111.1:0-34730 GCA_963574635.1 Cheracebus regulus | reverse complement strand
TGGTTGTGGGAGAGCAAGACTGCTATTGGGTAAGTTACAAGCCTTGACCTAGGACTTGGCTTGTTAAAACTCGGCTGCTATTGGTTGTTAAGGCTTAGCTGCTATTGGTTGTTAGGGCTTAGCTGCTATTGGTTGTTAGGGCTTAGCTGCTATTGGTTGTTAAGAAGCTATGGTTGCAGCACTTTGTTTGCATACTGGGCTTTTTAAAAGAAGACCAGACCATGCAAGCAAGGGAGAAGGGAACATGCCCGAGCATGTCTGAGCTTGCTCGGGGCTTGTAAAAGGGAAAAAAGGAGTGGGGTGGGATGGGGGAGGGGTGCGTCCAAGCTCCCAGCAAGGCAACCGGCCTTACATTTAGCATGAAAGTCTGTGGCTCTGAAGCTTCTATATACTAGTTCGTAAAGAATGCAAGCCATTGATGACAGCTAACATGTCCCCACACCTTCTCCTCTCCTGTCTAAATGTGCCTGGTTCTTTCAGAATTTCCTCAAGACGGAAGAATTAGCAAATAATTTGGAATGGTTTCAATTATCCCACCAGTCCAGTTGCTTTCCTCACAACAACCTCCATCATCTCCTCTAAACATGACCCCCAGAACAAAGGCCCAGCCCCAGGTGCACTACCTGATGCACCCTAATCTTTATGTCCACAGATGCACCCTCCACTGTACCAGTGTCTCTGTAAGGCACACCCTGTATCCGACTTCATAGTAACAATGACCACCCATTTATACTTCCACCTTATGGAGTTATTTACCCAGAAACCCCTTTTACTTCTTGAAAATTTCAAACAGCTCTTTCTTTTCCTCTCTCCCTGTAAGCACATTGTAAATGGCTATCTTGAGAACCGCCATTTTTTGACACGATCCATCTCCCTGGCTGCAAGGAGAGCCCTTACCAGTTTTCCTATCAGAATTCTTCCTCAGGTCTTGTCTGGCTGTATCTGAAAGAGCCAGCCTCTTCTAAGTTCACTAGCAAAAGTTAGAAGAGATGATGCTCAGAAGCATTTAGGGGCCATAATCCTGACCTGTGCAGAAAGATGGTCTGTAGCAAGAGAGAATAAAACACAGAAGAGAGATGCCACCCAAAGAGAGGCCAGCCCAGACAAGAAGTGGAGGGAGCCCGGGGCTTTTGTGTCCCTTGCCCATTTGTCCCTGAAACCCAGCTGCCTTCCCTGCTCTTCCCTTAGTCTGGTTGTTCCTGGATTCTGAGAGCCAATGAATTCCCTTTTTGCCCTTTTGCCTAATCCCAGCTGGCTTTCTGTAAGTTGCAACCAGAAAATTCCTGACTAATACAATCCCTAATTTTTTCTTCCTAAGTACCACTGTGCTGTTCCTAAACCAAATATTCTCATCCTGTACTTACATGTTTTTGAACCCAAAGGCAGGATCCTACATTTACTGCTGTGGAATATTATATTGTTTTCTTTGATTCGTAATTCTAGTATAGCTGGTGGCAAATTTGCACACAGTACTGTCAACTGCACTAAGAAAATGTGGCTTTTGTCAATTTTTTAACAGTTAGTCACCCTCATAAGTCCTTGCTGGTAACACACACACACACACACACACACACACACACACACACACGCACTTTTCAGTAACAATATCACGTTCAAAAAGACTTTTAAGCTAAAAGAAACAGTCTATTTCTTCTGAGTTGTCAGTCCTCAGGAGCACTGCAGCCCTGTTCTCCAAAACATCAACTGGTTGAAGGCGGGAATGATGGACCTCATGACTATGGAAAAGGAGCTCCAAGTCTAATCCACATCCTCTGGTCCCCACTGGTCTATACCATGGAGCAATTTGTCTGATCTTGTCCCTGAGGTGCAGAGGACCCCATCTGAGCCTTGGGGCATCCTCCTGGCATTCACAGCTGGAGTCAGTGGTCCTGACTGTTTGCCTCTGGTCACAAACTCACCACATGCTGTTGTCAAATAAAAGCAAATCCAGACTTAGTAAGAAGAGATTTTATTCAAAATAATTATTGCAAAAGGAGTAAAGGCACTATTGCAGTAGGGAAGGTGTCCTATGGTAATAGGGAGAGCACAGTGATCACACATTCTACAAGCACCTCAAGAGTTAGGCAAAGGGCAGGTTTTCTTTTCTGCAGAGGAGTAAACAAGGCTAAAAAGAGCAAGGCAAGTGGGATGAAAGGGCGGCGTGATCGATCAGAAGATAAGATTTTACCTCAGGGCAGCCTACTCTTAGGAGGGGCTGTATGCTGCTTCAAGCTGAGCATGGGATAAAGTACAGAGGCCTGGGGGACAGAGAGAATCCTAGCCAAAGTGTGATGAACAAGTTTCTTGTTCCAGTTGATCACTTAGACACAGGCAGTTTGGCTAATTATTTATGACGCAAAGGATGGGAATTTGGAGGATCTGTGGGTGGTCTTGTCACAGGTAAGTAGAGGGTATCTGTGAGTCTTATCTGTGTCATAAAGGGAAGGATGGTTCTTTGCAGTAAGCCCTTTGCTAGAACGCCAGAGTGTGAGGGGGTTCTTTAACCGCCAATCGTTTTCCATGATCACAGGGCTTAGGTAAGGTTCAACATTGCCTCTATGAACCTTTGTTTTGACTCCAAGCTCTCTCAGCACCTCACACCCTCCCTGGGTCATGTGGGAATCCTGGATTCCAAGAATGACACAGACAGATCATAGGAGGCTGGGAGTGGTACCTCAGGTCCATCTCTCCACCTGTCTGATACACCATGTTGGAATTATGGCTGCCCAGCCAATTGCAAGGCCAATTCCAGAAGTTTGCAGGTTTCTTCAGGCAACACCTAAGAACAAAGGCCAATCATCCCCAGTATGACTGGATTTCCATGTACCCATCTGGATACTTCCGCAGCCCTTGGACTTTTGATCGATCTTAAATAAGGTTTCTGAGGACCCTAGCATCTGATCTCCAGAACCTCACTATCTCATTTTTTTTTCTTTCCACACTCCACTGGCATCCCAAGGAGTAAACTTACCTTCATTCCTTAATAGCAGAGGCTTCTGTGACATCATACCCAAATTCCCTCTTCCCTGTTACTTAAACTGAAACTCAATGATCAAAAATGTTGTTGAGAGCTAAAGTTTAGAAAATTGATTCTTTCTCACCATAGCCTGACTTTCAGAATACTGTCTGTGAGCTCAAAACTTCTATTTTGAAATTTAAAAGCTGGGCTTTGCCTTTTCTTTGCATTTCTACTGCAATAATTCCAGTTTCCTCCAAAGCAAATGGATGCCTATAGCTGAAAAGAAGGTTACATACAGGGAAGTTCAAATGCAAAAATCATTTTAATATACATCGAAAATAGCATCCCCATTACATTAGCAAGGAAATAAAATTGGAACCTAATTGTGTCATTCAAATTATTTTCTGAGATTCTGATTCATCCATAAATTTGAAAAACTTGTCTTTTATATCTTCATGGAGTCATTGATAAAATGGATACTATTAATGAATGACATAGTGGATAGAGCCTGGAGAAACATGACTAAAAACTTATTTGCAAATTAACAGTAATTCACAGTGAAAATTCTGTTTGCCTGAAATTTACACCTATTAGCCCACATAAATCACTTGCTTGGGATCATGGTATAGAGACCCTAAGGTCCTCATCTTCTAGTATTTATGCCCCTATATAATCTCTTCTCCTTAAGTTTGGGTGCTACTTGAGCTGCTTCTAACTGATAAAATATGGCAATGGTGATGCAATGTTTCCACCATGATTATAAGACTCTATCTTGCTAGATAGAGACTTTCTCCTTGGTAGCTTTAAAGAAGTAAGTGGGAACATTAGGAGGTATAGATGGCAAGGAGGTGAGGAAGACCTCTAGGAACTGAAAATGGCCTCTGGTCTGCAGCCAGAAGGAAGCTGGAGCCTGCAGTTTTATACCCACAAGGAAATAAATGCTGCCATAACCTGAAGTAGCTTGGAAGTGTAAACTTCTCCAGTCAAGCCTTCAGATGAGAACACAGCCTGGCTGATACTTTAATTATTGCAGCCTGAATTCAGAGACTGTACCTAAGCCGTGGTCACACTGCTGACCCACAGGCATTGTGGGATAGTAAACATACGTTGTTTTTAGAGGCTATGTTTGTGATGATTTGTCACGTAGCATAGAAAACTAATACAGGCTCATCCAGTGATGGGACAAACTGATCAGACATGTGCCTTTTTTCTAATCTCTACTTCATATTGTACTGCCTCTTTTTGCAGGTGATAGAATCAGTACTCCAAAGACCTAGGAACTAAGACAATTCCCTTCCCCTCTCTGTGCCTACATTTTCTCATCTGTAAAATGAGAACATTGTACTTGAGGAAGTCTAAGATACCTTTTAGCTAAGAGAGTTTATGTCCTATGGTCCGAAAAGAAGATATCTTTGAAATTCATTTGAACCGAGGTAAAACAGAAAGGGATGAAGCATGGAAATAATGGAACAGAAATTAGCAAGTATTGAAGATCAAAAAAGCTCAGCTTTGAGTATACAGTAAAAAGAGCCCATAAACTGATAGCCCCATAGAAGTCGATGAAATGAAATGACCAGACGAGCCAGAGACATGATGCAGGCATATTCAGCCAAGTGGTCAGTGGAGCCTTTAGCACATCCCCACTTGCTCTTATGGATATTATTCTGAAGGCATCTATTCGTTTTTTTAAAAGAAAAAAAAAAACTAGCTCAAGTTTTTCAGTTAAAAGAATAAAGAATGTATCCCCAGCCTAATCTGAGAAACTTATCATGTAAATCCTCTTATCTTCATCACTCCTAACAACAGACATTGCTCAGTTATTCAACTGCTGTCTTGACCTCTGGATGGTTGGAAGAGCATAACCAATGATCTTAGAAGTAAAGCATACCAACAAACTCATGTGAAATCGTTTTGTGGGTCTCTGTTTTCTAATGCTATATAAAGAAAAGCTTTGAGTGGTGCTGGATCCTGGAAAGAACCATGGTGAGTATTTTCTAAGATTTCAAAGTCAATGGGGGATATAACTGAGAACATAAATTCTAAAACCATCATAAGCTGAATGCTGGAAAAAGAGAAGCAAGTGTTCTTTCCAGTGTGAAAAAAAAAAAAACAACCCTGCTCATTAGAGGCTTAGAATGAATCTACTCTTACAAGCCTAATCCATGAATAAACTAAGAAATAGAACTTTGCTGAAAAATTCCTCATGGATTTACAAGTTGCTATAAGTCCCCAAGGAATGGGGTTTGAGCTATAAAGTTGCCTGAGGTACACAGGTCTGTACAGTGTAGTGAGAATTTGGGAACTGACATCTCTCCACAACAAAGACACTACTGATACTAAAAACCAGACCTATCTAGCTGTCTGTCCCCTGTGTTAAATAGTACTTAGTGTGGGTTTAAGAGTAACTTAATGGTTGCTGGCTTAAGAAAGAGGGAATTTTGAGGGACTGTTGAATAAGTAAAAACAGAAGAGCCAATCTAGATTTCTTAAAAACCTGGGATTTAAAATCATTTAACTTAATTCTTTTCTAATCTTAAATTAATGACTATAAATAGTCAAATAAGATTCAAATTCTAATTACTTAGGGATATGTAGGCAAAACCAAAAAGCATGTATACATATATATTTATTACTCTTATTAAAAGAAATAGGTATGTTAAAAAGCTCAGCAAATAGGTTTCAATAAACTTAGGCTTTGTCTTCCATTCTGTGCTTTATTTAATTGGCCCAAAGGAATAGTGTATCAATTGTTTGCCAACTCTTGGATTAGTAATTAATTTAGTTGAATGTTAAATATGTTGTTTTGGATGGATATCAGTTAAAAACAGTCACAAAACTGGACTATAGTAAGATCAAGCTGATAATATTTGCTATCTTAAAGATTATATGAATCTCTGATGTCAGATCCATTTTTGAAACCTGCTTTGGCCAACTGCAACATTGTTTTATTCCTCAGCCAAAGAAGCATGCAATTTGGGAGTACAGATGCTCCTCAATTCCCAATAAGCTCATCATAAATTGAAAATATCATAAGATGAATATGCATTTAATATAGTTACCTTACTCAGTTTAGCCTAGCCTACTTTAAATACCTACAGTTGGTAAAAATCATCTAATGTAATGGCTATTTTGTAATAAAATGTTGAATATTTCATGTAATTAATTGAATACTGTACTAAAAGTGAAAAGCAGAATGGTTATATGGCTACTCAAAATACAGTTTCTACTGAATGCATATCATTCCTAAAAAATCATTGATTCAAACCACTGTCAGTCAGGACATCTATACTATAGGAGATAGGAAAATGATCAACTCTGGGGGTGTAAGAATGCTTGATTTGAATAAGGCTGATTTTATCTTCTGTGTGCTTTAGTCATTAAATCTAAGCAGAAATCTGGAAGTTAGTGATTAGTAGTAAGTAACCTTACAACCTGACACAGACAGCTGGACGTTCACCAGGAGGGGAACTTGGGGAACTTCAGGGGCATGTTCGGTGACCTTTAGATCGCTTCAGGGTAGGCTTTTTATTTACCTGGGAGTTCAATCAGATGTTCTAGTTCACATTCAAGAATTCAACAAAAGAAAGTTTTTAACAATTTCACTAATTTTTATTTACTTACCAAGCAATCATTTACCAAAGAATGTATTAATTTCCAAGAGTATACAAAAACACTTTGCTAATTAAGGAGAGTAGTCTGGGAAAAGAGGCAGAGAAATAAATAAGACCTAATTCCTGGCCTCTAAGAACACCTCATCCAGTAGGATAAATGAGACATATTTACACATAGGCACATTACAAGGTAGAATATGCCATAAGACGAATGGCATAGTCATCTTATTTACATAATATGCAATATGAGTTCAAAGGCAGAAGGGATTATTTATGATTGGCAGGAGTCAAAAAACAATTCAACGGTTTTATCATTGATATCGCAATGTGGAACAATCAGAATTATCTTAGAAGCAAGGATTTCAGAATTAGAATTCTGAGGAATCATCAAGTCCAGTTCTCTTTCCCATGGGTTCTAAAGTGGAAATCCACGGACTTGCTTTAGGTCTATGGGTATTCAGATCCCCTACATTGCCTTTCATTCTATTTCCTTTGAGGACACACCTTCTACCCTGCCATTAAGTATGAAAGTTCCTCAAGGATTAACCACAGGCCCATCTATCCACATCCATGACTTCAGTAACTCTCTTTCTCTCTCATGACACATAATCTCTCCAGCCTAGATTTCACTTCTAAGTTCCAGATGCATATATTTCACTAATTCCTTGGCCTGTCCACTAAGAAAACTTAAAGGCAGCTTCCATTGAACATATCCAAGATCTACCTCCTATTCTGCCTCTTCACAACTGGTCCTCTTTAATACATGGCTCCCTACCCCTGCATCTAGTTCTTAAATCCCTACAACCCAATCTCCATACCGTGGAGCATGTTTTTCTTTAACTCACATCTGACAATATTATACTTTTTCTAAAACACTTTAGCAGCTATCCATTGTTTGCTAAAGACTAAATTCTACACATGGGCTGCATGGTTTTAAATCTTTTTTTTTTTTTTTTGGCTGCAAATAACAGAATCACTCACTCAACTGGTTTCAATAACAATGATGTCACTTAACAAGATGTCCTTAAAAATGATGGCTTCAGATGGATAATTCACATCTCCAAAAGCCCCGTTTCCTTCCTTCTTTCTTGTTGTCACTGAATTTTGCTTAAAGATTTCTGATTTGTGCTCACCATGGTTGTAGTCATGAAGGAAATATTTTCTTTCCATATCAATTCCTTACTAAACTGTTACCAAGTGCCCTTATTTTGTCCTGTCATTATAGTGAAGGTATTTTTGCAAGGCATTGTCAAGTGTGAGTCTTTGGCCTCACCAGGGTGCAATTTTAAGAACTACCACCCTGCTCCGGTGACACATCTGAGATTGGGAAGAAAAAGAGGTTTAACTGGATTTATAATTCCACGTGGCTGAGAGGCCTCAGGATCATGGCGAGAGGCAAAAGGCACTTCTTACATGGTGGTGGCAAGAGAAAATGAGGGAGAAGCAAAAGCGGAAACCCCTGATGAACTCATCAGATCTCATGAGACTTATTCATCATTACAAAAATAGCATGAGAAAGACTGGCCCCCACGATTCAATTACCACCCCCTGGGTTCCTCCTACAACATATGGGAATTCTGGGAGATACATTTCAAGTTGTGATTTGGATGGGGACACAGCCAAAACATATCTTTCCATCCCTGGCCCCTCCAAATCTCATGTCCTCACATTTCAAAACCAATTATGCCTTCCCAACAGTCCCCCAAAGTCTTAACTCATTTCAGCATTAAACCAAAAGTCCACCGTCCAAAGTCTCATCTGAGACAAGGCAAGTCCCTTTCGCCTATGAGCCTGTAAAATCAAAAGCAAGCTAGTTACTTCCTAGATACAATGGGGGCGCAGGTATTTGGTAAACACAGCTTTCCCAAATAGGAGAAATTGGCCAAATCAGAGGGGTTACAGGCCCCATGCAAGTCCAAACCCAGTGGGGCAGTCAAATTTTAAAGCTCCAAAATGATCTCCTTTGACTCCATGTCTCACATCCAGGTCACAATTAATGTCCATGGTCTTGAGCAGCTCCACCCCTGCAGCTTTGCAGGGTATAGCTTCCCTCCTGTCTACTTTCACGGGCTGGCGTTGAGTGTCTGCAGCTTTTTCACGTACACTGTGCAAGCTGCTGCTGTATCTACCATTCTGGGGTCTGGAGGACGGTGGCCTTCTTCTCACAGCTCCACTAGGCAGTGCCCCAGTCGAGACTCTGTGTGGGGGTGCCAATCCCACATTTCCTTTCAACACTGCACTAGCAGAGGTTCTCCATGGGGGCACTGCCCTTGCAGCAAACTTTTGCCTGGGCATTTAGGTGTTTCCATACATCTTCTGAAATCCAGATGGAGGTTTCCAAACCTCAATTCTTGACTTCTGTGCATTTGCAGGCTTAACACCACATGGAAGCTGCCAAGGCTTGGGGCTTGCACCCTCTGAAGTCACAGCCTGAGCTGTGCATTGGCCCCTTTCAGCCACGGCTAGAGCAGCTGGGACATGGGACACCAGGTTCCTTGGCTACCCACAGCACAAGGACCCTGGGCCCGGCCCCCAAAACCACTTTTTCCTCCTAGACCTCTGGGCCTGTGATGGGGGGCACTGCCATGAAGTCCCCTGACATGGCCTGGGGATATTTTCCTCATGGTCTTGGGGATTAACATTAGGGTCCTTTCTACTTATGCAAATTCCTGCAGCTGGCTTGAATTTCTCCCCAGAAAATGGTTTTTTTTTTCTTTTCTATCACATAGTTAGGCTGCAAATTTTCCAAACTTTTATGCTCTGCTTCCCCTATAAAACTAGATGCCTTTAACAGCACCCAAGTCACCTCTTGAATGCTTCACTGCTTAGAATTTTTTTTCACCAGATACCCTAAATCATCTCTCTCAAGTTCAAAGTTCCACATATCTCTAGGGCAGGGGCAAAATGCCACCAGTCTCTTTGCTGAAACATAACAAGAGTCACCTTTATGCCAGTTCCTAACAAGTTCCTCATCTCCATCTGAGACCACCTCAGGCTTGATTTTATTGTCCATATTGCTAACAGCATTTTGGGAAAAGCCATTCAACAAGTCTCTGGGAAGTTCCAAACTTTCCCACATTTTCATGTCTTCTTCTAAGCCCTTGAACCTGTTCCAATCTCTGCCTGTTACCCAGTTCCAAAGTTGCTTCCACATTTTTGGGTATCTTTTCAGCAATGCCCACTCCACTGGTACCAATTTACGTATTAGTCTTTTTTCATGAAGCTGATAAAGACACATCCAATGTTGGGAAGAAAAAGAGATTTAATTGGACTTACAGTTCCATATGACTGGGGAGGCCTCAGAATCATGGAGGGAGGTGAAAGGCACTTCTTACATGGTGGCAGCAAGAGAAAATGAGGAAGAAGCAAAAGCGGATCAGATCTCATGAGACTTATTCAGGATCATGAGAATAGCATGGGAAAGACCAGTCCTCATGATTCAATTATCTCCCCCTGGGTTCCTCCCACAACATGTGTGAATTCCAGAAGATAAAATTCAAGTTGAGATTTGGATGGGGACACAGCGAAACCATATCATGATCTCATACCAACTTATTCACAAAGCACCAGCAGCCAATGAGCTGCAAGGTCAGAAGCATTCAGTTGTGTTGAACTAAAATGTTTAATTGTGGTTGGTCAAGCATATGTTGGTACACCATGTTGCCTTTGGGCTATCTCCCAAAAAAATAAAATATTCATCAATTATGAGCCATACATTCTCTCCTTTCTATGTACTTTGCAGTGCCGAATGGGTGCAGGGCTACAACATGAGATAATGAAAAATAGAAAATATAAGAATTACAACTTTTTAAAGTTTAGAGTCATGTATTAGAAGAGAGTCACACTGGACAGAAAGGCAACATGAGATATCCGAAGGTGTGTCCCTCTTTCCCTCCTTGGGAATGGCATGATGCCAACAGAAGCACAAGGTTTTTAAGCTAAATACAGCAGGTTCTGATTCAATATCAACTGCAAACAAAATCTGATGAACAAGAAAGTAATTTGGGATGAAAATAATAGGTTGCTTGTGGTCATTCCTTAAAGGTAGCCAAAGTAACCTTTGTGACCTCAAAAAAAAAAAGCCAGATGTTTCAGTTTAAGGAAAGACCAAAATTAGATCAGGAGGGAGTAGACTCCAGTAGCTCTAGTTGAATCCAAGAGTTTGAAAGATGTGACACAATGACCCTATGATGAGCTCACAGAAGAAAAGCAGAAGCCAAGATGAAGTGGTCTTTCCATCATTAGCAAAATACACAGAAGACTTGTAAGGAGAGCTCTATAAAGTTTACATAATGAAATCAGGTGGAATTTGGTGGTGAATGTTAACCATGTGACAATTTTGGATGAAAACCAAACATGAAAGTTCTGGATGTTTTCCTCTTGATCAGAAAACCCTTAATTTGCAAAACTGCTTTGCATTTTGAAGATCATGTGACTCTCCATCTGCCTTTGAAAGTTGAGCTGAGTGATCTAAAGTTAATTAATCAAATAGTTTCAAAACATCCATAATTCCAGGAATCTCATAAAGAAGTATAAGAAAGATATTGCCCTCTCATACTCATTAGGATGGCTACTATCAAAATAGTAATAATAACAGAAAATAATAAGTGTTGGCAAGGATGTGAAGAAATTGGAACCCTTGTGTACTGTCAATAAGATCATAAAATGGTGCAACTGCTATGGAAAACAGTACTAAGCTTCCTGAAAACATTAAAAATAGAACTATCATATGACCCAGGACTCCTACTTCTGGATAGATATCAAAAAGAATTAAAAGTGGGGTCTCCAAGAGCTGTTTGGACACCCATATTCATAGCAGCACTATTCACAATAGTCAAGAGGTGAAAGCAACCCAGCTGCCTATCAACAGATAAATCAATAAACAAAATGTGGCATATACATGCAGGGGAATATTATTCAGCCTTAAAAAGGGAGGATATACTGTCACATGCTGCAACATGGATGAATCTTAAGGACATTATACTAAGTGAAATAAGCCAGACACAAAAGGACAAACATGTTATGATTCCACTTATATGAAGTCTCTACAGCAGTCAAATTCATAGAAAGTAGAGTGGTGATTACCAGGGGCTAGAGACAGAAGTAAAAGGAGAGTTGTTGAATGGGTATAGAATTCCAGGTTTGCAAAACAAAAAAAGTTCTGGAGATCTGTTTCACAACAGTGTAAATATACTTAGCACTACTAAACTGTACACTGAAAATGATTAAAATGGTAAATTGTATGTTATGTGTCTATTACCATAATATAACAGAGAGAGAAAGAAAGAAAAGCATTGCCAATGCTTTTGCTGACAATTCACTTCAAGAGAGATAGGGTGGGGAAATTCCTCACAAACAGAAAAATGGGTGGGAGAAGGAATACAGAGTTTTAAGGGGTCGAGATTGTCTCTCCCATTAATGTAAGAGCTACTCGGGCTTCAGAGTGTAAATGCAGATAGAGCTCAAGTGAGAACCTCAGGGTATCAGAGGGACTGAATAGAGCTGCACAAGTCCTCCTTTCTGATAATTTCAAGTCTCCTCAATTCTCAATATCTCAATAGATTCACATCTTTTGATGACACAAACTTACTCTCTCTTCCTTAGAATATATACTACCTGAACTTTCAAGGCAGAATCTTCATATGATTTCCCCCTGTTTATTCTGGGGAGACACCTAAGAGAAAGTGTTACACCCCAGGAGCTAACAAACAAAAGTGGTTTGGGTCTGGGGCAGGGGGAAACCTGGGTTTCAGTTGAACCGTCTAGAGATGGATAGCACGGTTCTTCAGGTTGGAGCAAGGTGACAGCTTACAACAATCAGTGAGAAACCACATGACAGCAATGAACCGAACACAAGGTGAGTCAGTGGGTCTGAGCCTCAGAAACAGAGATCAAGAGAGTGGACTGTCAGCATGAATCGTAGCTGGGAAGTAAGACCAACAGAGGTTTCAGGATTCAGACAGATGATCCAGGCAGCAGACCCCGGAACCCTGCAGCAAAATGTCATCTGCTGCCCCCATCAGACGGCCCCTCCCAAGAGTAACGCAGACCACCCCATGCAAAAACTCATCACACTCACACACCCTTATGCAGGACTGTGGCAATGCCTGACACTTCCTACCAGTGGAGAAAGAACATCTGCTGCGGATCTTGTTCAGATTACATCAGATCACAAAAACTTCTTCTCTGGCAGCATGGAAGACATGATTACCTGGATACTGCCCACTACAGAACAGCTAGAAATACTGGATGATTATAGCAAACATTCTTGTGTTATAATGCATAGCTTTTTATATAATGCATATAAAAATGCATAGCTGAGCTCACAAAAAATTAAGGGAAAGCTCCAGGGTCTGGAATGCAGAAGGAACTAAATGAACACCAGCATAGTAAGAGCAGGAGCCAAAGGGCTGTTGTTCCAGGTACTGAGTGAGTGGGGAGGTGACTAGTTCACATAAATCAATACTTGGGTTTTAACGGCCTTGCAGGAACAGAGAATAAACACTTCGGGGAAAATTGACCATGACTAAGTATCTCTCTTGGGTGTACCTGGGGTGACTCTCAGCCTCCCAGTCAGAACCAGCCCCAGATCTTTCTTCCCATTGGCTGGTCCTGAAGAATAACAAGATAAACTTACCTCAGTGCTTCTCTGCATACATTTCTCCTTATCAGGAAGCAGAGGACTCTAAAGTCACTTGACTCCAATGACAGATCCTAGAGAATCTTAGGGTCCTCAAGCCTTAGCAGCATTTAGTCCCAGGTCTTTGGCTAACCTTCTACTCACTTAGGTTCACAAAGACTACAAATACATCTTCTACTCTCCCTGCATGCCCCATTTCCAAGGCTAATGGATTCAGAATCTATAGTCTAGATGACCTTGCCTTAAAGAGAACGGTCAAGCTCTTTCAAAAATGAAACAGTTCTTCCTTTTAGAGGGAAGGAGTTTACCTTTTTTAAAGCCAAAGATGATGTCTTTCCTTTAACGAGTCTCTATGGTGACAGCTTTGGTCATGGCTACCTCAAGTCTGGGACCAGTACCTGGGAGGAGAATTGGAGGTCTCAGGAAACGGCATCAAGCTATAAAGTCAGGGAGCTAGCAGGTACCTGGATGGGGAGAGCAGGTGGAAAGGAGCACATGGTTACAGTAAAAACAGAGCTTCTTGTCGGTGGTGTCCATTTTCCACAAATAAGGAATTCCACGTTTTCCTCAGAAGGTGAGTACAAGAAGGTCAGCTAGCTCTGCAATGATTCACTGAAATGCACCCAGAGTAGCTGCAGTTCACTGGGAGACCCCCATTGGCATTGCAGGCTGTAAATTATGGTCATTCCTACGAGGTAACAAGAGAGGTTCTGTCAGCTGTGCAATTACTTTGTTTTGGCAGGACACTTTGGAGTCAAGAAAACATTGGCTGGAGTTCAAGGCCAAGATTTTGGATCAGCTGCCACCATAATTTTTCAGAAATGTGATGACTGTTCCTCAAGAAATAGTTTCCTAAGTAGGCTGCAGGAATGTCTCCTGTACATACTCGAAAGGGATTTAAAGAATGAAGCCCTTGGGGACCCACCAGTGCAGCTGAGTTACCCTGGGCTTTTCAAGCAAAAGGTGAGAAGTCCAAGTTGCATCACAAATCCTCCTCACCAAATATAGTGAAGGAATTAGAAAGTGGCTTTCAATGGAGCTAAGACATGCTGGACTCTGTATCTTCTACATGATAGATGAGCACAATGATATATAATAAAATCTGTCTAGATAACCTACATAGAACTTCTCTTTTCTTCATTGCAAGATCTGTGCTAAACTAAACAGTGTAAGCTCCCTGCAATGCCCAGTATCCTGTTTGAATGTAATGATAATGAAGAGGACAGTTGTGTGAACCTCTAAACTATGCTCCAACTCTCAAGAGGGCCACTGAAGTCCTGGTTTCTCTCATTTTCTCTTTATTGTCTATTTCCAATCCTTTATTTGTATATCACAAAGCATCACTCATACTTTAAAAATTCAGAGGATCGGTCTGGTATGGTGGCTCACGCCCATAATCCCAGCACTTTGGGAAGCTGAGGTGGGTGGATCACAATGTCAAAAGATCAAGCCCATCCTGGCCAAAATGTTAAAACTCTGTCTCTACTAAAAATACAAAAGTTAGCTGAGCATGGTGGCATGCACCTGTAGTTCCAGCTACTTGGGAAGCTGAGGCAGGAGAATCGCTTGAACCTGGAAGGCAGAAGTTACAGTGAGCCAAGATCACACTACTGCACTCCAGCCTGGTGACAGAGCAAGATTCCATCTCACAAAAAAAAAGAAAAAAAGAAAAAAAAAATCAGAGGATCATCCAAGTTGAATACCCAAGTCTATGACTTAGCATGAAGAACGTTCCCTACTCTTTTTTATTTAGTGTAATATTGCAACTAAACACTCTGTAGTTAACACAGTATATTGTGGTTGTCAAGGGAAAGATTTACAATGTACCTAACTGAGGTCCTAAGATAGAAAAGAAGATAAACTTTAGGTAATGGAAGGTTGGGTGTGAAATAGAATCTGTGTTGAGTCAGGAATACTATTCTGGAAGCACAGCTATAATGCTTAGGGAGACACTGAGCATGCTCAGCCAATAGGGAGGAAGAGAGAAAATGTTAGTTCTTTGAGGGCAGTAGTTGGGCCATGCAGATCATATCCTGAAAAGATAAGACATTAATTTATTGGACTGGGTGCAGTGGCCCATGCCTGTAATCCCAGCACTTTGGGAGTTCCAGGTGGACGGATCATTTGTGGTCAGGAGTTCAAGACCAACCTGGTTTCATGGTGAAACACCATCTCTACTAAAAATGCAAAAAAAATTAGCTGGACATGGTGGTGAGCGCCTGTAGTCCCAACTACTCAGGAGGTTGAGCAGTAGAATCACGTGAACCCGGGAGGCGGAGGTTGCAGTAAGCCAGGATCACACCACTGCACTCCAGCCTGGGAGATAGAGCAATATTCCATCTCAAAAAAAAAAAGACATTAATTTATTATCAATTATTACATTCCTTTTAGAAATTGTATAGGAATAAAATTAAGTATATTAAAATATTGCTCTATATGATATTTTAAAAGATAGTATCTGATCTCTGAAGATTTATATAGTTAACACAAATGATTTCCAAAGTGGAAGCTGATGCTGAATTCTTCAGTCTATTTAGAAAATTATAATCATTACTCTTGGATAAGCCTGTATAAATTCCTCTGCTTTAATGTAAATGTGCTTAGATTGGTTCTACCTTATAATATTTCAAATGTCACAAGAGATAATATCATGCAAATGGATATGGACGAAAGTCTTACTTGGAAGGCCTACAGTTTCAATTGTTTACAACTGAATTTTTATGTTCCATATATTTTATATTTCCACCTTCATCACGTGTGCCATGCATTTGTAAGTGGTGTAGGAGTAGGGGCAGTAAATTTAGGAGGAGGTAAGAGTCCTGGAAGGTTCAATAGCAGAGCTTCCAGTTGTCAGATTCCTAGTGATTCTCTTCCATTTGTGTCCCCTTCCCTTCCCCATACAAATTGTGTCCCCTTCCTCTCTCCAAATTACAATGCACACACAACCCTCACTGAAATACTTAAGGTTTCTGGTGAGACAACAATTTGGACTTTTAGCTGAGGCCATAAAAGCATTTTTGTATTTTAAGGATTTCTGTTACAGGACTCAAGATCTCTGATCTCTTGGTAGACCTCAGAACAGAACTTTCTCCAGAGCCATTATGAAGCTGGAAAATTCATCCTAAAATTCAAGATATTTTTCAGGGTGAGAGGCATCCTCAATTCTGTAGCAAAAAAAGAGCACTAATTTGGTTTTTGAAGCCCTGGGTTCTAGCCCTAGGTTGGCCATTTTTCCACTGTGATACTTAACATCACAGTATAGCAAATTCCTTATCTGTGAAAGAGAAGTATCGTTGATGGGCTGGGTTCTGGGTCTACCTAGTAGGAAGAAGAGAATGGGAAGCAGTGGTGTGCTGGTAAGCACCTAACAACCAGGTCTAAGGAAAATGTGCCATGATTTGTAGCATCTGTTGATTTCCATGATGTAAATACTCGTACCGTGGCCGATTTCAAGCTACCAACATGAAATCATGGAACAGAGCTGGAAAGAGATGCACAGAGCCCATTATTACATAGGATTTCCATTGTACAAAAAGGCAAA
Organism: Cheracebus regulus; assembly: GCA_963574635.1. Classification (NCBI taxonomy): domain Eukaryota; kingdom Metazoa; phylum Chordata; class Mammalia; order Primates; family Pitheciidae; genus Cheracebus; species Cheracebus regulus. The sequence goes on along the minus strand of CAUYQU010049111.1, from coordinate 17,979 downwards.
TGTAAATAACCTCAACAACACAGCTAATAGTAATATGTAGTTAAAGTTATTAGGAAGTGACGTTTTGCATATACAAAAATCAACTCAAGATGGATTAAAGACTCAAATGTCAAACCCATAACTATTAAAAAAAAAACAAAAACAAAAACTCTGGAAGACAGCCTGGGCAATACCATTCTGGACAAAGGAACAGGCAAAAATTTGATAAGGAAGATGCCAAAAGCAATTGCAACAAAAGCAAAAATTGACAAATAGTATCTAATTAAACTAAAGACCTTCTGCACAGCAAAAGAAACTACCAACATGGTAAAGAGACAACCTACAGAATGGAAGAAAATATTCATAAACTACACATCTGACAAAGGTCTAATATCCAGCATCTATAAAAAACAATAACAAATTTAAAAGAAAAAAAACAAACCCCATTAAAAAGGGGGCAAAGGACATGACAGACGTTTATCAAAAGAAGACATGTATGTGGCCAACAAGCTTATAAAAAAAAAACCTTAACATCATTGACCATTAGAGAAATGCAAATCAAAACTACAGTGAGATACCACCTCACACTTGTCAGAATGGCTATTATGAAAAAGTTAAAAAATAAGAGATGCTGGTGAGGTTGAAGAGCAGAAGGAATGCTTATACATTCCTTTAAGTATGTTCAATGAGTTTAAGTTAATTCAACCATTGTGGAAGAACGTGTGATAATTCCTCAAAGATCTGAAAACAGAAATATCATTTGACCCTGCAATCCCATTACTGGGTATATAACCAAAGGAATATAAATTATTCTATCATAAAGACATATGCATGTGTATGTTCACTGCAGCACTATTCACACTAGCAAAGACATGGAATCGACCCAAATGCCCATCAGTGGTAGACTGGATAAAGAAAATGTTCTATATATACACCATGGAATACTATACAGCCATAAAAAAGAATGAGATCATGTACTTTGCAGGGACATGGGTGGGGCTAGAGGCCATTATCTTTAACAAACAAACACAGGAACAGAAAACCAAATACCACATGTTCTTACTCATAAGTGGGAACTGAGTAATGAGATCACATGGACACATAGAGGGGAATAATCCACACTGACTCCTATTGGAGGGGAGAGGTTGAGAGAAGGGAGAGGATCAGGACTTAATATCTTGGCAATGAAATAACCGAAATAATCTGTACAACAAACCCCCATGACATGACTTTACCTATGTAACAAATCTGCACGTGAACTCCTGGACTTAAAATAGAAGTTTTTTTTAAAAAAAAAGAAAAAGAAAGTGGTGCTTTGAGTATTCATTACTTCTGCTTTTCATAAAACTTATTTAATTATAAGTTTTTGTAATTTTGTTTTTCAAGAATGGCTTATTTCCCAACCAGCTCACAAAATTTCTAACAATTTAATCATTTGTTCTCACAAGCCAGTCAGAGTCAGTTTGGGCACACTCCCAATGGGCTGGTTTCTTTTATATGAGAGAGATGAACCAGAGAGTGCCAATTCATTCTTAAATAAAAAAGAAGAATCGCTTTGAGCCAAGGCTTTCTTGAATGAGAAGACACAGGATCTTGGGTGGGTAGAAATGTGAATAAAATGCAAAAAGCATCCCTGATATGCTGTGATTTGGAGTCAGAGGCTTTTCTTGTTTTCTCTCTCAAGTCAAAGCAGCTAAGTTTAGAAAAGTCTTAAAGTTAGAAAAAAATGTTTTAGTGTCACAGTGTGAAAGGATCCACTAAGTAAACATCTCTAATGGGCTGTCACATTATCATCACTCTCATTATTGCTGTTGTTATAATAAGCTGGTGAGTAGTGATCTGTTTCACTATAGAGGCTGTTTGTAAATGCAGCTGAAAGTTCAACCCTGGGGCCTGGTTTTAAGAAGCAGCTCTGAAAACCTTTCAAGGAAAGAGCAGTGGTCTGATATGTTTGCTTGGCCAACGGTTTTGGTTTGAGGATGACTTGTTCATCACTCAACTATAGGCAGAATGTGAGCGATCTTTCACAGGAGGACAGAGATACACTATTAGGAAGCTGGGCTGGGACACAGGTTTTGTGTGGCCCTTGGAAGAATCAGCCAGCAGGGATTTACTGAACAGATAGCTCTAAGTCACTGGGATACGAAAAGAGGGGAAAGCTGAATCCTGATGCCCAGAAGAAAAGACACAGTCTCACGTTACAATGAGTAAGCAAGCAGGTATGATGTCATTGCATGCAGCAAGAGCCTGAAGCAATGTTTCTAGATTCATCGATTTTATGAATTTCATCCATGTCCCAAAAAATGTAAGTTTGCCAATTTTTTATTTGACAAAATAAAAAGTTGGCAAACTTACATTTTTATTATAAAAGAAAAACCCACTATTATCACTACCATTTTTAACAGAAAAGGTATTTTCATAATTCGTACACAAAATCATCAAGTTATAATGTGAGAAAAAATCTTTACATACTGTTTTAAGTATTGATGTTTAATATTCGATATTTAAGACTGGGTGTGGTGGCTCACCCCTGTAATCCCAGCCCTTTGGGAGGTTGAGATGGGAGGGCCACTTGAACCCAGGAGTATGAGACCAGCCTGGGCAACGTGACAAAATCCCATCTCCACCCAAAAAAAAAAAATGCAAAAATTTGCCAGGTGTGTGTCATGCGCCTGTAGTCCCACCTACTCAGGAAGCTGAGGTGGGAGGATCACTTGAGCATGAGGAAGGTGGAGGTTACAGTGAGCTGAGATCACACCACTGCACTCCAGCTTGGGCGACAGAGCAAGACTGTCTCAAAAAAAAAATGTTATGTTTATGAACACTTCCTTACATCGTCTTAATTCATCTTAATTTTTCTTTATTTCGGCCCAGGCTGGTAAAACTCTGAATTGGTACCAGTCTAGGAAGCCCTGAACTGCGACCCTCAATTCTGCTGTAAAGGCGCTCTTTCCCTCTCATCACGATTGATGTACGATAGGGCAGCAGGTGACAGGGGATGAAAGGTGGCGGGCCTCCACGGGGTCCTCCAGTTATTCTGAAGGCATGCGCCATGGAGACCCCCAGCCGTGCCATGCAGTGGAGGAGCACCTGGGCTCTGCTGCCAGACTCCCTGCCCTCATGTTCTGGCCCTGTCATTTCCTGGCTGGGTGACCGGGGCAAGCTGTTTAACTACTCTGTGTCTCAGAGATGACCACAGTGCCTGCCTCATGAGGCTTCAGTGAGGATTGTGTGAGACCTGAGGCTTAGCCCGGTGTGTGGAAGAGAGTCTGAGTAATACACATGAGCTCTCATCCTTGCTCCAGACAGGAGCCTCACACCCACAACCTTGGGTGTGCCTCAGTGTCCTCATCTGTGGAATGAGGATGAGAATTAGAATGTACCTGCCCTGAGCTGCTCACTAAAGAGGCCCCAGGGCCCCCGTTATGGATCAGTCTTAACACCAGGAACCCAGCAGCTTGAGGCACTAAGTAAATAAGGTTTACCTCATGAAAATATTAATGGCTCCCATCTATTGAGTTTCTGGTGCATATCAGTCACTACTTGAAAACCCTACAAAGGAGTTATTATCCTCCTGATTGATTGTACAAAGGCAGAAACTGAGGCCCAGAAAGGTTTTATGGTTTGCAGAGGCCACAGAGCTAGCAAATAGAAAAGCAGAGATTTATCATCTCTTAGAGTCCTGCTTGTGGGAGGCCACTTAAGAATAATCCAGTTTTCAGAAAATCTGACTTCCCAAGGCAGACTTATTATGGAGTATTAGCATTACAAAAATGATATGGAGTTTCTCATCAAGTAATAATTCCCCTGGTACAGCAAATAGTTTGTTTTGGAATCACTTATTACTCGATAAAGAAGCTAAACAGAAAGAAAGACAAATCTACAGTGTCATGGAATTCTCTGAAGAACAGCGATGTGGAAATTATAATGTTGAAAGGATAAGGTAGCAATAGAGGAGAGAAGAGCTCACCAATTAGCCATACACACAGGGTTTGCAAAGCCCTAAAATAAGTTGGTGAAGAGAGTTGGGTTTAAAACCATCAGGAGCGTAGGTAGGCTGGCGAATCAAAAGCATTTGCCCCTTCCAAAGACATCCACATTCAGTTTCTTTCTAAAAACTGGTTGCCCAAACAAAACACATCTGCCGACCACCCACTCGTAGCCCCTGAGACACAAAATAAGGTAGAGTTCAGTTGAGGTTAGGGGGAACAGGGAAGCTTACAGAGGAAATAGGATTTTAAACTGCAGATGAGTGGACTCAATTAGAAAGCAAAGGATTTTTCAGGCAGGAGAAACAGTGGGAATTGAGAGTTTCAGGCAGGAAAGGGCAGGGAAATAAATCAATTTCAGTTAAGTCAAATGCAGCACAATTTAACTGCATCGAAGCAATCATGAATGATAATAAATCAATGCAGCAAGACTGAGGTTGTAGGGCTTTGGACATCAGGCAGAGAATATAGAATTTGATCTGTGGGGAATGGAGTACTTAAAGGTTTTTGAGCAAGGGAGTGAAACAGCTACACTCTCTGGGATATGTACTCTGGGGTTCGTAGTCTAGCACTGAGAAAGAATTCAGGACATGGACATATGTGGGTGGGTTAAGGAGTGGAAAGTTTAATAGACAGGAGAAAGGAGAGAGGAGAGCAGCTCCTTGCCAAAGAGAAAGAGATGTCCAAAAAGAGAAGAAGCCGCAGACTGCAGCAGATTTTATAAGAAGGCTGGAAAAGACAACGTCTGATTTACATAGGGGTCACAGATTGGTTCGATCAAGTATGACGCCTACATAGTGTGAGAAGAAGGCTGGTCTAAACTTCTTATGCAAATAGGTTTTCCAGTTAATTGGCACCATCTTCTCTGCTCCTTTACAGTACACGTAGCTGGTAGAGAAGGGAAGATGGAGCCGCCGTCTTGAACATGTATAGTCCTTAGTTCCTGCTGGCATTCACCCGGGCAAGCTCCTAGCTTTCAGGCTGCTATTAGAAAATATTTTGGAGTTGCTTTTAATTAAAAAGAAAAGTCTTACCAAGGACTCCCATACCCTTACTATCTGCCTAGCTAATTTCTTCTTAACTCCTCTATCAGGAGTAACATTATCAGCGCAGTATTTCATGAAGGATGAGATGGCAGTTGTATGAAAGGAGAGCTTAGAAGGAGCAGTTAGGAGGCTGCTTCCTCTCATTTGGAGATAAGGTGATGAGAACCTTGTTTAGGGGCAGTGAAAATGGAGAGGGAGAGATGGACGTGAGGTGTTGAAAAGGAAGGGAGGTCACTTATAGAAGACTGAAAATGACCACTAATGCATTGAGCCATTTGGCATAGCCACTGCCTACAGCCAGCAGCCTGACTCCAAACCCCAGCTCTGCCATGATGTAACCGTGAGACCCTGGGCAAGTTACTTAACCTCTCTGTGCTTAGTTTACACATGTCTAAGATGAAGAGGATAACCACAGTTCTAGCTCATAGGGGTGTTGTGTGAGTGCAATACATGTGCACGTCTAAGGTGCTTAAGCCCAACCTTGGCATGCGGAAGGCTGTCAATAAGTAGCTAGTGTCATCAAATTGAGAATGGCATACATTCTGCTGTCTTCATTTTCCTTCTGAATTAAATGCTCAGAATAGTCATAAAGTAGTATATGGTTAAGATTGCAGGTGGCGAGTTCTATTGAGATTCAGCCTCTTGCTGGATGTTTGCCTGAAAGCGTATCTTCGATATCACCCGAGAGGTTCCCACTGGGGGAACTCCAATCTCTTCATGCACTGCTGGTTCTTCTCAGGTATTCCATGGAACCATGGAATATGTACCACTGGAGGGAACCTAGCAGGGGTCGCTGTGCAAGGGATGGAGGGGGTGACAGCCTAGAGTAAGCCTCCCAGATCTGCTTTGTCCCATCCTCATTCTGAACTGAACTGTTAGAGGCCCTTCCGGAAGAGCGAGTGTCATCTCTATCCTGGTCTCTGTAGCTGCTAGCACTGGGAGAACGAGGACCTGTGGGCACCAGGAACTTCATGTCCTCTAGTCCGGAAACGTCACTGTAATGTAGCATTCTCTGCCAGCCTGTGTGACGCCTGGTCTCTCTTAGGCCATTGGAGTAGCAGTGAAATAAAAACCTCCTTTGTCTATACTGGGAAATCCCCTACCCACCAACACCCGTAATGAGGTGCTACTGTTGCATTTAGGACAAAATGCCAGCATTCTGGAGAAAGCCCTGGGCCGAGGGCAGCGAGGTGGGAGGCTCTTCTTTAGGACACATGACTTCTCTATGTCATGGCAGGTATTGCTCTGACCGATCACAGCAGTGGAGGGATGAATTCCAAAAAGCAGTCCCCAGGCCTGTCTCAGCTCAGGGAGAAAGCAGGGGGTGGAAGGCGGGTACAGCAGGTGTGGCCTGCTGCTCCAGAGTTGATGTCTACACTCTAAGGAGGAAACAGATTTGAGTAAAGCTGGCAGGCCTTCTGAAAGCTTCAGAGGCAATGTGGCCATCACTGTCCCTTTCTTGGCCCTGTCGGGACCCTTTGGAGAGGGGCGGTGTACAGAAAAGTGACCTCTTGCCTTTCATCTTATCCTCCAAGAGGTTGAGGCTACTTGTCATCAAGCCAAATTGAAAAGAAAGAAATAAGGGCTGCCGAGCTTTCAATAGTAGAAATTTCTTTGGCCTTAAAGTCCTCAAAAAATTGCCAACTGAGAGGTTTGTCTCCTTATCCAAGGAGATAGGAGAGTATAATAGTAATTCCACTGAACGTTTCACTACATGCCAGGTAGAATCCTAAGTGCAAAGTTCTCACAGTAGCCTAGTGAGGCTGGAATTAGTATTATCCTCATTTTCACACAAGGATCAGAGCCAGGCTATGAACCGCAGGAGTCTGGCTCCAGAATGTCCTCATCTATGAAATGGAAATGACTGGAGGGGCATGAGAAAATGGCATGACAGGTTAATACAAAGCACATGGCACATCATGCCCTGCTCGTCTTCCTCCTTCTCTCCACTCCTCAAGAACTTCAGCAGCTAATGATCGCCAGGGTTGCACAAGGCCTGCGAAGGGAATTTTTTTCTTGACTCTAGTTTGACGCTAATGGATGGTTTATAAAATTGCTATTTTTTGGCCAGGTGCGGTACCTCATGCCTGTAATCCCAGCACTTTGGGAGGCTGAAGTGGGTAGATCACCTGAGGGCAGGAGTTTAAGACCACCCTGACCAACATGGTGAAACCCTATCTCTACTAAAAATACAAAAATTAGCGGGGCGTGGTGGCACATGCCTGTAATTTCCAGCTAGTCAGGAGGCTGAGGCAGGAGAATCGTTTTAATCTGGGAGGCAGAGGTTGCAGTGAGCCGAGATTGTGCCACTGCACTCCAGCCTGGGTGCTAGAACAAGACTTCATCCCCTGCAAGAGATTGCTATTTTTTTTTAAAGACACATAGCCATTGGTACCTCCCACCATAGTAGTTGCTATTTAAGTCAATGCCAGATGCCCCTGATTTAGGGTTACGTCAGAGCTCTAAATCAATGGTGTTTGGAACTTCCTAGGCCTCCTTCAGTGGGCACGGCCCCAAGAGCCAGTCATGAGGCATCTTTGGCCTATCATGGGATGTTGGTTATGCATGAAATGAAATTCAGAGGAGACTGGGGAGGTAGGAATGGGGTGCAAAGATTCAAGGAGGTCATATTTCCCAATAACGAGTTGATGAGGTCAACTATGAAGTGCTGTGGAGCTGTAGTGACTCAAGATGAAGGTTACTATTCATGAAGATTTCTTCCCTTACCTGCCAATTCAAGGTTTGCCCTCTTTTAAAAATTCTGTAGATTTGCCTTTACTTGGCAGAAATTCTTGAGTCTTTTCTTGGGTATCCTCCTCAAACATTACAATTCATCAGACCCACTGATTGCTCTTTACTTAAACAAGTCCCAGGAGAGCACAAAGACCTCAAAGAATATGGATATGTGCAGTGTATGCTGGTTGAATTATAAACAGGAAAATGTTTCTGTGGGATGTATTTTTTAATGAGCACGCATTGTTATATTCTGAGTATGCGGCATTCTTGCTTAATAGAAACATTTACAAGGACACGTACACATTTATATCCAAACACAAATGAAGTAGATATTTTAAATGACCAGTTTGCACAAGAAATAAAATACATTATACAAAACAGGGGTTTTATCCACAGTCATAAGTTCTCCTTTCCTACACAAAACAACAATAAATTAAATCACATTATATGCAGATAGTTGTACAGATAGAATAATAAACTGTATGTAACTTGTGCAGCTTTTACTTTTACGTTTCTACCGGACTCATGATAGGTTTGTACTGTTTGGTAGTCCTGTATTTAAATGAACAATGAATAATGTGGCCCAGAAGACAGAGGTCACAGAATTGATCTGCCACAGGGTCTATCCCAGGTTCTCTTGGTTTCAATTATCAACCATGCACAAGGAACAAAGCTCAGATTCCCAGGACCCCTCACAAAGGTCTGCAATAAACAAACTCAGAGCAACTGCATGCTGTTGAAGGGCTACTTCCTCGCCATCTTAGAAGACACTGAAGATTTTCAGATCTTGGCATTAAACAATAAACAGGACACCCTGTTTCAAAACCTGAATTTGCCTCTTTTTTAGCCATCTCTGTCCAACTCTTTGTTCTTCTAGCACATAAGAAATATTTTGGTAGCCTGTGTTGTGATTTACACTTGGTAAGTGGGCCCTTTATTCCTTGTGCACAGAAATGTTGGTCTTTAAACTTGAATCAAAGCAATGCAGCATTTTTGCTAACACTTAATTCTGTTTGTTCAAATGTCTCCCCTACAAATCATCTTGCACCTGATATATCACAGAGCTGTTATAAAACGGATTTTTACTCGCGAGGCTTGGCTCCCATTGAAACCCTTTCACTGCATTTGAAGTAGCTTAAAACATGAACATTAACAACATCAGCTGGTTTAGAATACTTTGCAACTGGTATGAATTAACATTAGTGGTTAATGAGAAATTTGAACAAATTCCAATCCAGCACCTTTTGGAGATTATTTTAACCCTGCAGTCTAGCTGTGGGGTATGCCTGCAAGAGACATTTATGGAATCTGCGTGCTGAACACCAAAGCCAGGCTTGTTGGAGTTTATGCACATAGCAGGCTCGAAATTCCCCGAGAGCAAGTGTGGTCAAGTTAGCATAAGGATTCTGATGAAAAGCCAGCTGCATTCTTAGAACCAACACTAGTTTGTCTTTCTTCCCCCGAGGAAGTATGGAGGCCTACTCCCAAATTTCTACCTGCATGAACAAGATGCTGCCACATCCTTGGAGCGATGCTGGATGTGGATGTGGGGGGTCGAGGGGCAGTAAAGACAGTGGCAGCCGGCAAAGATACCCTCTTTTGTTTCTTTTAGAAGATCAAGCTTCTGATCCCTCTTGCTCAGTATGTCCCGCGCTTCTTGCTAAGTACTGTTGAAGGTGGACTAAATTATTGATTATTCTTCAGTTCTAGAGACAACTGAAAAAGAAGCTGGTCCCTCTGCACACCATCATCTCATCCTCTCTGCTTCCACAATTGCCCCTAAAACATATCCTGTGTTTTTAGACACTTGCAGTTTTTTTCCATCGAATAAGAAATTCAGCTCGTTACCAGCTTCCTCATGTGGCCCCACACCCTGGAGTATGATTAAATGAAACCCATGAAATGTACATAGGTCGAGGGGCCTAATTTGGGCTGGCATTTACCCTTGTGCCTGCATCCACTCAGGATCTGAATGCTTTGTGTCCCGAAAAACACAGGTGCTTGTTCTTTCCAGTCTATAAACACTCCCAGTGGCATCATACTCTATTTGGTCTCCCAAAGAGACTTCCACAAATAGCCATTGTACACTTGCTTACAAGAAGGGGGAAACGCCACTAGAACCTACTTTCTGAATGTATCACTGTCTGCATGAGATCTATGCAATGGCCCTCATCTCATCATTAACTGCATATCATATGCACACACACCCAAAATCAGCCATAACTAAAAGGAAAGTGATGCATTTGGGGCAAAGAAGGCACATGTGTCTTGAATAAATTAATGATTCTAAAAGCCTGTGAATAGGGAGAAATGGGGGCATTCCAAAGCAAACGACTCTGAATTTAAGAGCAAGGAGAAAAGGAGGTGTTCTTTTTCCATGCATTTCTCTCTTCCCTCCATTAAACACGGGTTCTGAAATGTAAAGCATTACAGTAGGGCCTGTGGAACCAAGCCCATGGTTCAGGAAGACAAGTTGATGGTTCTTTAGAGAAATGTGATGTTTTCGGGGGCTTCTTCATGAAACCTGTGGTCAGTCTTGGGGGAAGAGATGGACTCTATACAGAAAATTCTTTCCAGATAGTTTTCTGGGGAATGCTTTCATATCTGGGTCTCCCCCTATCTGGCACCCCTACCCAAAAATCTAAGAAGACAACGATGACGATAAGACAACACCAAAAAGTGTCTACACATTTTGACCTGTATCAGTGTCAGCTGAAGTTTGGATGAGAAAATACATTTTGAAATCTGTATTTAAAGTATCACTTTTGAAATCTGAACACCCTGGATTTCAGGGTAAAAATGTGTAGGATGATTTAAGAACTAAAGCCCTATTTATTTTAATATATGATGTATGACTACCAGTAGAGTATAAATCACTAGTTGTCAAAGATGTTGCTTAGCAGTTAGGAACATAAATCCCCAAAAATAATCTTGAGATCTGAATCCAGGATAACCTTGGGCCCAGCACCTACACTTTTAACCAACGTTTCCAACTTAATGGAATTTTCCAAACTTAACAGAGTTTTTGTGACTTACATGCAGATTTCAAGGAAGAAAAAGTAGATGACTGACATGTAAATAAGCAATCTTAACATGAGAAGTGATTTTACATTGGTATCACATCCAGAAACCTCTTGATTTGTTCTGCCATTTTTAGAATACTAAATTCTCACTTTCTTTAAGACTTTATCTAGAGCTATCATTTTAAGTTTAGGACTATTCCTCTATCTGAATTTAAAATAGAATATATTTGTTCTAAAAATATTAGCGTTAATGGGCTGCTATATAAATTTTAAAAAGGTTAGATGTGGTTATACTCAAAGACTGCAACCAGGTAGATTATTTTTCCCCCTGTAATAAGCACATAGACTTGAAATGTAAATGTTTTTTACAAGCACAAGAGAAAATGAATATCTCTAAAATATAAAGAAAGCATCACTGAAAAATAAAAATGAGAGAGAAACAAGCTCTCCAATTCAAGTAACTAAGGTGGATAGAGTCCTTCCATGCTTTTTCACTCTGGGGAGTCCCATACAGTCCAATGCTTTGCTTTCCTGGATTTTACTTCTCAAACTCTCTTCCTGCACTAGAATTTCTGGAGTTTGTGCTTCTTGCCCTCTTCTTCCATCCTTTTTGGAATTCAACACTTTTCCCTTTGCATCCAGCATAGAGAACTACAACAGAGTTGCTTCAGTTGATTGTACTTAATTTATCACACCCTCTCAGCTGCCTCCCAACTCCCATTTTTTAAACAACGGAGGAGAAATGTGCCTCACAGAGAAATAATCGTTAACTGTGACTCAAGTGGGAGCAACAGAAGCAGATTTCTCCAGGGAAGTACATACACGGGCCAGCTCTAGGACAGGCAGATTGTGCTTACTGCCTCCACTGTTACTTGTGTGAACCACCTTCATCGCCACCAAGGGATTGCTCAAACTCTCCTGTTTCCTGCATAGACACGGCCTTTAATAGATATGAAGATAATTTTTAAACTATTTTTCAGCTGCTCAAAATGTTATTGAGGAAAGACCCCTGTTATGTAATTCCAAGACAGTGCGCTGATGTGACAGCTTCCCATTCCTCCCTCACTGTCTGTCTTCTCCATAAAGTATAAGTGAAATAGTAACCTGAGTTCAAACTTATGTGCAGACTACTGGGTGCAAAGCAGATATCCAATAAAAACTTACTCAGCTTTATCCGAATTCCTTATCTCCACACCTAACCCACTCTTACAGTTATTCATAGATGACTACAAAGTTTTGTGGAGTTAACTGAAAGGGAATAGAGTAGGTATTTAGGTTCCCTCTTTTAACCAAAATCGTCACTGGTAATTTTGGTAAATGCCATGTGTAAAAGTTTTACATTTGTCATTTCTGTACTTGCTGTCAAGTTGTAACTCTCAACAAAGTTGTTCTTGAGAGAAAAGGGCTGCCTCCCTTTATAAACATCTGTTTAATTCTAATAACGTTTCACTCTTGATCTTGAAACTCATCATTTGGCCAGAATTGGAAGGAGTGTCGCCCTAAAATAACTTGCATTTAAAACAGTTAAACAGTAAAAATGCAAAAGAGTTAAAAGTTTGATGTATTCCTGGAGAGTTTGTCATCTGAATACATTTCCATATCTCTGTAATTAAAGCAGCAATTAGCATTTGGCTGTGGCCAAGGGAAAGAGGGAAACAGGGAGAAAAAGAGAAGTATTTTTCATCATCATTGGTTTGTTGTACACTTGACCCATGCTTTTAAAATATAAGCAAAATTTAATCTTCAAAAATGAAAAAATAGACAAATTTTTCTAATACCAAAATATAAGATTAAAACACTTGTAAAATAAAATGTTAGTGTGAAATAGGATTTTTTTTACATCGAAAAGAAAACATTTTAGACTTGCTTTTCATCTGTAAATCCTACCATCTCTCACTAATATTTACAACTTTCCAGAGTAGCTTTTATGAGACACTGAAAAAGACAGGGAGGAAATCCTTTTTCAAGATATGAAGTCAGAACCTGAATGTAGACATTGGACAGAGAAGTCCTCAACCACCAATCTGTCCTCCAGCTCTAGAGAGAGTAAGGCTGTATTTCCAACCTTGAGATTTTTCATTACATTTTCCCCTTACTGGGTGTTAAATTCTTTCCAAGAATGTTCTACTTGTAAAAATATTTTATTCTAGCTACAAAACATTTCATTTAAGTAAACCATGTTTTATACCCTTGTGTGAAATGCTCCCAAAAGCCATCAAGATATGGAGACATCAGATTTTTAAAACATAAACCTAATCATATGCCCTTGAAACAGTATGAACATTTAGCAGAGTGACACGATATCATGATTATATTTGTTTGTCATGAGATGAAAGGCCTGGAGGCAGATGGTGATTAATAATAGTTCCTGAGCTTCTAAAGAAATTTTAAAATGAAATGACTAACTGCTTAAAATAATGAAGTCTTCAAGAACACCCCTTCTATTTCGTTGATGTCTTTCATCCCCTCTATATCCTTAAAGAATCTCAGGCAGAAAAAAAAGTGTGGGGGGTGGGGGCCCTTCCCTTAAGCCACTGAAAAATGGGATCTGATGGAATCTTCCCGTAACTCCCGATGTTTTCCAAGATTACTTTCTTCTTGCTGGTTTCGCCTCTCAATGGTTATTCTGTATTTCTTCCTGGGTAAAGAAAAAGTGAATGTCGTAATAAAACTTGGCTACAAAATACCATGGTTTCTCTTACAAAGAGTGCCCTCAAGGGACATCTGGGTTTGAGTTGATAAATGAGAAGTGACAGAATATGAAACCCTGGTTAGAGATTAAAGTAGTGTGCCCCCAGGCGTGATGCCCTGATTCAAGAGAGAAAATTGGCATGCTTTCCCAAATACCACAGAACAAGCCTTCCCCTTCTTCCCTGAGTGCCTTGAGGGTTAAGTCTGTCTATTTGGCCACGAAAGTTCTCCCTGACTCCTAGGATATGCCCTAGATAAAAATCAAACTACGTGTACTGTAACCAAAGGAACAGTAATACAATTGTTCCCACAAAGGGTCACATACGCCCAGTTGCAATTCCACGTAGAAATAAAGAAACCTGGCTCTAATGACTTATGAATAAACCACAAACTCAACCACCAAAGATTACAAAGTAATGGGCCACCCTCACAGGGCAGAACAATCAGTACCTTGAACACACGTACATTATTACAATTTTGCAAGCCTTGGGATTTAACCACAGTGGTGAGTGAGAACGTGAGCTCTCTAGATACTGAGCACAGATCAGCCTGAGAGCATGGGCTATGCAGAGCTCCCTCCTTGTCTTTAAGGTGGGCCCAGGCACCTATTTCAGGATTGGAGAAAGCCTGAGAAAGGGGAAGTTGATTTCCCCACTTTATCCAGATTCCTTCCTCACTGATTCACTTGGTGGGTGGCAGGAATTCTTGTGAGAATATCTGTGATCAAAGGATGGTGGCTCAGACCTGTAATCCCAGCACTTTGGGAAGCTAAGGCAGACAGATCACTTGAGGTCAAGAGTTCAAGACCAGCCTGGTCAACATAGTGAAACCCTGTCTCTACTAAAAATACAAAAAATTAGCCAGGCATGGTGGCCTGCACCTGTAGTCCCAGTTACTGGCGAGGTGGAGGCAGGAGAATCGCTTGAGTCCAGGAGGCGGAGGTTGCAGTGAGCAGAGATCCTGCTACTGCACTCCAGCCTGGGCAAGTGAGTGAGACTCCATCTCAAAAAAATAAAAATAAATCTGTGATCAAAGTACAGCAGCATCTCTCTGTCCCACGTTGAGGTGTAATTGAAACCCATGACCCCAGCACCCAGTATGCTAACCCACTGACTACCAAACCTGGAGTCACGCCAAAAGAATGGCTTAGATTTTTTAACCACCATGCTTCTTGGGTGAAAGAAGGATATGGACAAGTCACAACAAGAGTCATGCAAAAACAAATGACAAAGATAGTAGAGGAGAGTGAATTGTACCTGTACAAATGGTCCTCACCTGAAAAAGTAGAAGGCCATTAGCAAGCCAGCTCCTAGTAAGGCCCCCACAACAATTCCTGTCACTGCCGATTCTTCTAGGCCACCTGCTTGAAAAAGAAGCATAGATAACCAGGGTTCATTTTGAGATACAACTAGAAATGCCTCAAATTTCATTCATTGCAAGATGTTCCTCGATTTCCCACCAGAGGCAACTTTTTCTTTCTTTTTCAGAAATATTTTCTAAGGAACCCTACACTTAGCTTTTTTGGGGGGTTTTTTGTTGTTGTTATTTTGGTTTGGTTTGGTTTGGTTTGCCTACTGCAAAGCTTAAGAAGCATTTGAGAAAGTGCTAGATAAACAAGCACACTATTAAGAGAGTGGACACAATGAGGACAGAAGCAAATTCAAGAATCAGAGGAAAACTAGAACTGAAGATTTCAGATATAGCCACTCTCTTTTGAGTTTAAAGTCAAAAGAATTGGGAGGCCAAGGTGAGTGAATCACTTGAGGTCAGGAGTTTGAGACCAGCCTGGCCAACATGGTGAAACCCCATCTCTACTAAAAATACAAAAATTAGCTGGATGTGGTGACAAACACCTTTAATCTCAGCTACTCAGGAGGCTGAGGCAGGAGAATCACTTGAACCCAGGAGGTGGAGGTTGCAGTGAGCTGAAATCACACCACTATACTCCAGCCTGAGTGACATAGTGAGACTCCATCTCAAAAATAAGAAAATAAAGTCAAAGAAGACAACCAGATGGACCAGGACACTGACTCAGGGCTTCTTATTTTCACAGATGGATGGTAGCACTTCAAAGTGCTAACAGATTTGATGAAAAATTCACTGGGTCAATGTTCTATTTTTAGATGTTCTCTCACCAAAGCCAGAGTCTCATGTCAAAATGTCCTACATCGCTTTGTGAAAATGTGGATAACAATTTGAAACAATCAAGTTCAGTAGTGTCCCAGTTATATAAAAATGATAGTTAACTTCTATCTAGAGTTTAGTATGATGTTTTCAATGCATCATAGTGTGTAATCCTCAAAACAGCCTTATGCGTTAGGCATATTTCTTTCTCTTTATACTGGAAAACTGAGGGTTAAACAGCTAAAGGAACACTCCTAGGGTCACAAAGCCAGCAAGTGACAACAGTGGGATTTCAAATACAGGCCCAATCTCCCCAGAGTGTTCTTAACACACTTCCTCCTTCATTCCTTCCTGTAATTATTGCATAGACATACATACCTAACAGTTTAAAAGATGCTTTCAAAAGCACACATATATTTGCCTAAAATGACCAGCTGGCCTCCTGAAAGACCTATACTCACTTTGTTCTCCCTCAGTACCTTATTCTCTAAAACAATGATTTCGAACAACTTTCCCATTTGTAAGCTACGTATGAGAACATCCACTTGCTTCTCTACTTACATAGAAAGTTGTTCATAAATAATACATTTTACACTTATTTACCAGTGTGTAAATGTTCAGATGTTTAAGGCGTGTTATCTCTTTGGGTTTGAGGAGCTGGAAAGTAACCACAAACTTGGAAAATCAGAACAAGACTTGCTATGAGAGAAGAATAAGTGAATGACATTTACTAACTGATATTTTGATTTTCTCTAAAAGTGGAAACATGAACTAGCCAAGAGATTACAGTAAGAGATGTACAAATAGGGAGAAACATTCTCCCATTGTGGAAGAGAAGGCTGGGAGGGAAGGAAAACCTGAAAGCCTCTGATAAGGGCAAAATGCCAATGTGTGAACTGGTCCCATGCATTTTATCACATCAGAGAAAGAAATGTGAACTTCCAAAATGTAAGCCCCCAGAAACACTTGGGTTTTAAACTTGTATTATGCTGAGCTTAGAGGTGATGGCATGAATAGCAAATTAAGTCTCTAGACTTACATGATTTGCAGGGAGAGCTGTTTGTGTGCTCTACAATTCGGGTTTCATCTATTCTCAGTTTTAAAGGGCCCCAAGGATATTTGACATTCGGCCGCATTTCAAAACGACCTTCTTTTCCAAAGTAATCACCAATAACCTATATAGAGGCAAAAAACAAATATACAAACCGAAAGGTCAAAGGAGGTACAAAGCTCGCAGCCTTCCACAACTACTCCCCAAAATGCACAGCCTCATCTAAACCAGCTGCCTCTGGGCATGTCCTCAAATCACTGTCTCCAGGGCAAGGACAGCAGGTGCTTCAGAAAATCGGGATACATCGGGCAGGTTCCTCTGTCTTCCACACTGATGGTCATGGTGTGTGTTCTGGGGACTATGTAAGTCAACATTTGAGTTTGCTAATGGTGCTCTGAAGCGAGCATGAAGAGTGGTCATGCCGGAGCAGAAGGATGTGAGAAGCAGGGAGAGTGGTGCCCCTGGTGTGCCCTCACTAAAAGCCCAGCCCTGCCAGAGCTGCCCCTAGGATTCTTCAGTCGCTACCACCTGGTGGAAAGGGGGGATTTTTTCCCCTAGGAAAACAACAGTTTCGGAATTCCTGGCTTTTGTTTTGTTCATCGGATACGGCACTGCCCCACCCTTCTGTCCCAGAGCAGCCCATCCCATCAGCCATGATCGTAAGGCCCAAGCTACTTTCACGGAGATGTGAAGGACAGCCAGGGTCCACTGTGTACCAGAGTTAAGCATATGACAGGTACCCAGCCTCACGGCCCTCAATTGTTCAACATATAATTAAAGTGCATCTTTCAGGAACCTCCTGTTGCACCACTTCCAGGGGGCAGACTATTCCTTCAAGAGTTGCACTTTCGGGCCTGTAATCTCAGCACTTTGGGAGGTGGGTGGATCATGAGGTCAGGAGATCAAGACCAGCCTGGCCAACATGTTAAAACCCTGTCTCTACTAAAAATACAAAAATTAGCTGGGCATGGTGGCGGGTGCCTATAATCCCAGCTACTCAGGAGGCTGAGAATCACTTGAACCCAGGAGGCAGAGGTTGCACTGAGCAGAGATTGCGCAACTGCACTTCAGCCTGGACAACAGAGTGAAACTCCATCTCAGAAAAAAAAAAAAAAAGAGTTGCACTCTCCTCTCATGAATCCACCCTATTTGTTTGCATCCCAATTTCCAGGCCGAATACTCTCTCTCTCTTTTTTTTTTGGAAGTAGCTCTTTTATTTAAGTTTAATAAGAACTTCTTTCTTCATGGGACACTGTTGTGCACAGAAGCACCTTCTAGCAATAAAAATTGTCACAGTAGCCCTTCCATCTATTTCATGAAAGCCTCATAAGCATCATCCT
>CAUYQU010049106.1:0-13580 GCA_963574635.1 Cheracebus regulus | reverse complement strand
GGATTGGGTGGGATCTGGGGGTAAGGGTCCGGGGAGACGCATCGGGGTGGGCAGCTGACCCGCCAGCTTGCTCTGGCCACACCAGAAAATCCGGTTGAAGTCATCCAGATCCTTCCAGCAAGTCAGAATGTTGAAAGAGTCACAAACACCAAGTGTTTGGTCTTTTACTGCAAAGAAAGCTGAAATCGAATTTCTGCTTTGGTGAAGCCATCATTACACAACCTACATTAAATGGAGTTTAAAAATTTGTGAAGCCACTGACATATCTATGGAGAACCCTAGAAGTAAAGTCTTCCTTCTTTTTTTCTTTTTGAGCCAGAGTCTTGCTCTCTCACCCAGGCTGGAGTGCAATGGCATGATCTTGCAACCTCCACCTCCCAGATTCAAACAATTCTCCTGCCTCAGCCCCTCCAGAGTAGCTGGGATGACAGATGCCCACCAGCATGCCTGGCTAATTTTTTGTATTTTACTAGAAATGGGGTTTCACCATGTTGACCAGACTGGTCTTGAACTCCTGACCTCATGATCCACCTGCCTTTGCCTCCCGAAGTGCTGGGATTACAGGTGTGGCCTGCAATGAATACCTTTTTTTTTTTTTTTTTTGAGATGGAGTCTTGCTCTGTCACCCAGGCTGGAGTGCAATGGTGCCATCTTGACTCACTGCAACCTCCACCTTTTGGGTTCAAGCAATTCACCTGTCTCAGCCTCCCAAGTAGCTGGGATTACAGGTGTGAGCCACCACGCCCAGCTAATTTTTGTATTTTTAGTAGAGACGGGGTTTCACCATGTTGATCTAGCTGGTCTTGAACTCCTGACCTCGTGATCTACTCGCCTTAGCCTCCCAAAGTCCTGAGATTACAAGCGTGAGCCATTGTGCCTGTCCACAATCAATAAAACTTCTTACAGTTACATCCTTTTGCACATGTGCAGTTGTATCTGTAGAAGAAATCCCTAGATGTGGAATTAAATTGTTATGCTAAATAGCTGTGCATCTATAAACTCCACAGAAGGCAGAGACTGTGTTTTACTTTCATCTAACCTAGTGTCTAACACAGGTCTTGGTACTTAATAGATGTTCAATAGATATTTGGACAAATTAATGAATAAGTGAATTCAGAGAATGAGTTCAGACAGTGGTCAACAAATCTTTGTTGAACGAATCAATGAATGAGTTCAGAGAATGAATGAGTCCAGCTGGGATGCCCAGTGATGCTTTCATGAGGGGGCAGTGACTTTTGGCACCAGGTCTTATAGTCCATATACTACTCTGAAGACGGCATCGAAATTTAATTTTCTTCATACTTGTAAATCTTTCTTTCCCTCCCTCCCTCCCTTCCTCCCTCCTTTCTCTTTCTTTCTTTTTTTCTCTCTCTTTCTTTCTTTCTTTCCTTTCTCTCTCTCTCTCTCTCTTTCACAGTCTCACTCTTTCGCAGGGCTGGAGTGCAGTGACATGATCTTGGCTCACTTCAACCTCCGCTTCTTGGGTTCAAGCAATTCTAATGCCTCAGCCTCCCAAGGAGCTGAGATTACAGGGCTGCACCACCACACCCAGCTAATTTTTGTATTTTTAGTAGAGATGGGGTTTCACCATGTTGGCCAGGATGGACTCGATCTCCTGACCTGGTGATCCACCCACTGCAGTCTTGACTCCTGAGCTCAAGCATCCCAAGCGCCTGGCACGACCGGCATGTGCACTGTGCCTGTCACTCTATCTGTCCCCTTACTTTTTATTCTGGAACTTCACTGGAAGGGACGGGGCATGACTTCATGTGTGAGAGAACATGAAGATCGTGTGTCTTGGTTTTCCCATGCACATCTATTTGTATTAAATCTGAGGCTCTAAAAGATTCATTTCCAGAAAACAACGAGATTTGAGATTTTCTCTGTCAGGGACTGAGGAGAGAAGCCGTTCGAATGAATGCACTGGACGAGGAACCAAGGATGAGGTTGTGGCCCCCAATGAAAAGAGGGTGTGACCCCAAAGAGAGGTATGTGGCCTGTAAGAAGGGTGCGGCCTTCAGGAGAAAGGAGGTGCCTCTGTGAGTTTGTCCCCCAGGACCCAAACCATGTGCTTATTACTTAAAACCTTTCCTGCTGGGCATGGTGGCTCACGCCTGTAATCTCCGCACCTTGGGAGGCCGAGGCAGGCAGATCACGAGGTCAAAAGTTGAGACCAGCCTGGCCAACATGGCGAAACCCCATTTCTACTAAAAATACAAAAATTAGCCGGGCGTGGTGGCGGGCACCTGAAATCCCAGCTACTTGGGAGGCTGAGGCAGGAGAATCACTTGAACCTGGGAGGCGGAGGTTGTAGTGAGCAGAGATCATGACATTGTACTCCGGCCTGGGCAACCAGAGCACAACCCTGACTCAAAACACACACATCCACAAACACACACACATACACACACACACACACACACACACACACCCCTTATTCGGCCTGCTCCCACAGCAAAACTCCCCAGGCTGCAGCACTGCTCCGTTGCTGGTGTGGAGATCCTACCCAGCTTTCTTGCCTCTTTGTAGACTCTCCTAGATTCCAGCATTAAAGTCCACCCTGCCTCTCTACTATTTATCTACAATTCTTCCTTCAAGTCACGCCAGGCTGGGCGAGGTGGCTCACACCTGTAATCCTAGCACTTGGGAGGCCAAGGCGGGTGGATCACGAGGTCAGGAGTTCAAGACCAATCTGGCCAACATAGTGAAACCCCAACTTTACTAAAAATACAAAAAAAAAAAAAAAAAAAAAAAAAAAATTAGCCAAGCATGGTGGTGGGCGCCTGTAATCCCAGCTACTTGGGAGGCTGAGGCCAGAGAATTTCATGAACCCAGGAGGCGGAGGTTGCAGTGAGCCGAGATCATGACATTGTACTCCACCCTGGGCGACAGTGCAAGACTCTGTCTCAAAGGAAAAAAAAAGAGTCATACAAGACAGGGTACAGAGCTCATGCCTGTAATATCAGCACTTTGGGAGGCTGAGACACAGGAAGATCTCTTGAGCCCAGGAGTTTGAGACCAACCTGGAGAGACCCCATCTCTACAAAAAATTTAATAAAAGAAATTAGCCTGGCGTGGTGACACCTACCTGTGGTTCTAGCTACTCGGGAGGCTAAGGTGAGAGGATCACCTGACCTCATAAAATAAAAAATATTAGGAGGTCAAGGCTGCCATGAGCCATGCTCATGCCACTGCACTCCAGCCTAGACGACAGAGTGAGACCGTCTTAAAAAAAAAAAAAAAAAAAAAAAAAGAATCAGACCGACATTTGTGTAATCCCAGGACTTTGGGAGGTCAAGGCAGGAGGGTCGCTTGAGCCCAGGAGTTCCAGGCCTCCGTAAAACTATGACTGGGCCACTGCACTCCAGCCTGGGCGACTGAGTGAGACTCTGTTTCTTTTCAGGAAAAAAAAAAAAAAAATACAGGCCGGGCACAATGGCTCATGCCTGCTATCCCAGCACTTTGGGAGGCTGAGGTGTGGGGTGGGGAAATCACCTGAGGTTGGGAGTTCCAGACCAGCCTGGCCAACATGGTGAAATCCCCATCTCTACTAAAAATACAAGAGATTTAGCCAGGTGTGGCGGCTGGTGCCTGTAATCCCAGCTACTTGGGAGGCTGAGGCAGGAGAATCCAGGAGGCGGAGGTTGCAGTGAGCCGAGATCTCAGCACTGCACTCCAGCCTGGGCAACAGACCGAGACTCAAAAAAAAATCTGACCAAGCATCGCCAGTATGTCTTCTGTAGAATTAAACAGAATCAGAGGCAAGAAGCAACTTTATTCATATTATAAAGGAAACAACTTTTGTTTTGTGTATACTGTTAGTTTCTGTTTTAAAATACTCAGATTACCATATTAAGAAATAAAACCTCTGGCTGGGGGTGGTGGCTCACAACAGTAATCTCACCACTTTGGGAGGCTGAGATGGGTGGATCACCTGAGGTCAGGAGTTCAAGACCAGCATGGTCAACATGGTGAAACCCCGTCTCTGCTAAAAATACAATAATTAGCCTGGCATGATGGTGGGGGCGTGTAGTCCCAGCTACTCGGGAGGCTGAGGCAGGAGAATCGCTTGAACCCAGGAAGTGGAGGTTGCAGTGAGCTGAGATCACACCACTGCACTCCAGCCTGGGTGACAAGACCAAGACTTGATCTCAAAAAAGAAAATTAAAAATTTTAAATTCTTCACCACATCAAGCATATGAACCCAGAGAAATTTTTCTGATACTCCATATTCTTTTGTCAATGTTTTATTTGAAATAGTTCAGTCCTAGTACTTTTCCATCATAAGTGTAAAATCACTTTTTGTTATTTTTAAACTCAATTTGGGTTCAAAATCATATTTCCAGCCTAGGCAACATAGTGAGGCCCCTTCTCTACAAAAAACAAAAAATATTAGCTGGGCATGGTGGCATGAGCCTGTAGTCCCAGCTACTTGGGAGGCTGAGGAGGGAAGATCACTTGAGCCCAGGAGGTTGAGGCTGCAGTGAGCTGTGGTGATGGCGTCACCGCACTCCAGCCTGGGTGTCAGAGTGAGACTGTGTCTCAAAAGAAAATCGTATGTGATTCATAAAAGGTGTAGAGTAATATGTATCATCATCCTATTCTATCCTTGATATGGTTTATATAATTGTGGCTATTTGCCCTATAGATCTAAAAGAAGAAAGAGAAAGAGAGGGAGGAAGGAAGGAGGAATAAGGCCCCAGGTGACGCCTCTAGCGTAACATGTGCTCACTGGGTGCAGAAACCATGGAAAGGGGCCCCTTTAGGGAGGGTGGGACATGGGAAGAGTGTGGGGCTTGGGAGGGCAGGACTGTCACTACCAAGGCTGGGGTTGTGGCTTGGGTGATGGGGGCTGAAATAACCAGAGGCTGGTGACTCAGATGGCCACACTGTTTTCCACCAGGCTGGGCCGCAGGTATTCGTAGGGCATGTCCAGCTTTGCATTCCGGATCTCGATTTCCTTATCCAGGGCAGCCAGCTCCTCCCTGAACTTCCTCAGCACGGCCTTAGGCTCAGGGCCCGAAAAATACTCCTCCTCATGCTGGCCCACAGCCACCTGGGAGGCAGAGGGAAAGGCGGCTGAGAGACTTATGACCCCCAGTCTGGGGAGCCACACTCCCCCATAGCTGCCTCCTCCCTCACACCCTGGGCACTTGGCTCTCACCATAACGGGCTGGCGTCTGCCCAGCTGCCAAGTGATGGACATCTGGAGAGAAGCTTGGTGGAAGTTGGGCAGTGTGGCCATCACCGTCTCCACCGTTGCATCCTTGGTGGTTGGCGGGGGCAGCCGCATCGTGCAGGGTGCATTAGGGACCCAAGTGTACCAGTCCAGCTAAGGGCAGGGATCTAGAGTCAGTGCCTGCTAAGCATGAAAACCATGGGGCCACCAGGCGCAGTGGCTCCCACCTGTAATCCCAGCACTTTGAGAGGCCGAGGTGGGCGGATCATGAAGTCAGGAGTTCGAGACCAGTCTGGCCAACATAGTGAAACCCCATCTCTACTAAAAATACAAAAAATTGGCCAGACATGGTGCTGCGCACCTGTAATCCCAGCTACTCGGGAGACTGAGGCAGGAGAATTGCGTGAACCTAGGAGGTGGAGGTTGCAGTGAGCCAAGATCGCACCACTACACTCCAGCCCAGGCAACAGTGCAAGACTCCATTTCAAAAAAAAGAAAGAAAGAAAAGAAACCCTGTGGCCCACCTACACACAGACCCCTCCCTCACTCCAGGCCCCAAATTCCCAGCAGCCCAGCTCTGCTAAGTACCTGGCCCAGGTGGACAGAGGAGTGCTGGCCAGTGCAGGTGAAGATGCACATGGTGAGAAGGCGGCAGAGCTGCTCCCTAGACTGTAAAGAGACAGGAAACCCTGCAGGGGGCGGAGAGTTAGAAGCTGTGAAACCAGGAGGAGGGCAGAGCTCAGAGGACCAGGCCCAGAGAGGCCTGAGAAAGAGCAGCAGGAGCGCTCAGTAACTCTTAGGGGAACTGCCATGACAGCAGGTGGGGGTGGGGAATGGAGCTCTGCTGGGAGGTCCCGCTCAGTGGGGTATTTCTGCTGACTCATACCAGCTCACGAGAGTCAGTCCAGGACGTGAAGGTGTTTAGCAAGCTGGTCAACATCACCTTGGTAGTCACAGCAGAAATATTTATATCAGCCAGACACGGTGACTCAGGCCTGTAATCCCAGCACTTTGGGTGGCCAAGGCAGGCAGATCACCTGAGGTCAGGAGTTCCAGACCAGCCTGGCTAACATGGTGAAACCCTGTCTCTACTAAAAAGACAAAATATGAGCCAGGTGTAGTGGCAGGCGCCTGTCATCCCAGCTACTTGGGAGGCTGAGGCAGGAGAATTGCTTGAACCCAGGAGGCGGAGGTTGCAGTGAGCTGAGATTGTACCATTGCACTCCAGCCTGGGCAACAAAAGCGAAACTCTGTCTCAAAAAAAGAAAAAAAAGAAAGAAATATTTATAACATGGAAATGTGCAAACACTACAAATCCAATCAAACTGCTGTTCTCGAAAGTCAGTCATTAAACGTTTCTGAGCAGCCTCTGGCCCCCTGCGTCTGGGACCTAGGGGTTCTCAGTGCATAGGATGGAGACCTGTCTCTAGGTGAGAGGGAGTGGAATCTGAGAAGGCCTTTGGAGTTTTCACCAGTGTCGAAAATGCTTCTGAGAGATTTCAGAGCAGCACAGAGGAGGCGGGGTGCAGCGGCTCATGCCCATAATCCCCGCACTTTGGGAGGCCGAGGCGGGCGCATCACGAGGTCAGGAGTTCAAGAGCAGCCTGGCCAACAAGGTAAACCCCGTCACTTCTAAAAATAAACAATTAGCCGGGTGTGGTGTGGAGTGCTGTAATCCCAGCTACTCAGGAGGCCGAGGCACAAGAATTGCTTGAACCTGAGAGGCAGAGGTTGCAGTGAGCCGAGATTACGCCACTGCACTCTAGCCTGGGAGACAGAGTGAGACTCCATCTCAGAAAAAAAAAAAAAACAGCACAGAGGATTCTGAGGAGGCCTCTTGTGTTTTGCATCTGAGATCTCGGGGCAGGGCCTCTTACCTCGGTCCTGGGCCCCTAGCAGCCCAATTTCAGTGATGTCCCGACACCAGGTCTGCAGCTCGGTGTCATCCTTCACAGCCACGTCTGTCTTGTAGTGGAGACTCATGATTCCTTCCACGTACCTACCAGCCAATGGAGCAGGGCCAGGGAGCTGAAGCCAGCTCTGCCCCTGCCTACATGGCCAGGTCAGGGCCCCAGGCCTCCAACCAGACGCAGACCTCCTGCTCTCCTAGACGTCCTCTCCACCCCCACTGGCACCCCCACTGGCCTTCCCGCTGGCCTCACCGAGAGGTGGTTTCCCAGAGCCGCAGGGCATCTTGGGCATAGAAGGAAGACTTCACTCCCAGGAGCCCCCGGTCAGCCAGATCATCCGGGGGACAGAAGGAGCTGTAGGTTAGAAAGGCTCCAGCTCGCTTGAGCAGCTCCACGTGGCCTCCCCCACCGGTGCTCACCACCTGAGGAGCGAGGAGGAGCAGGGTCAGGTGAATGGACCTGCCCTGAGGCCAGAGCTGGAAAGAAGAGTGACTCAGAGTCTCCCTTTCTCTCCCCATACCTGGTCGAAAACTCCCATGTCAGAGACCAGTCCAGTCCTGGCCCGGATGTTAATTTCCAGCGTATATCGTAGGTGGGGAATTAGAAGCTAGAGGGAGAAAAGCAGGGAAGGGCAAAGTCAGCGGAGAGCGACGGCAGATCCCTGCAGGAAACGGGCTGACAAGCAGGAAGGCACCAGGTCTTCAGAAAAGGCACAGACGCAAAGTTCAGTGGCCTCTCAACAGTGAGTTTTCAGAAGTACCATTCGACCCAGTGATGCCATTACTGGATATGTAAGCCCCCTAAATTTCAATGGCCCTACCATAAAGACACATGCTCACATTTGTTCATCACAGCACTACTCACAACAGCAAAGACATGGAATCAACCTAAATGCCCATCAACAATGACTGGGTAAAGAAAATGAGGTACATATACACTATGGAATACTACACAGCCATAAAAAGAACAAAATCATGGTCTCTGCAGCAACATGGATGTAGCTGGATGCCATCATCCTAAGTGGACTAACGCAGGAACAGAAAGCCAAATATGGCAGGTTCTCACTTATAAGCGAGAACTGAACATTGAGTACACACAGACACAAAAAGGGATCACCAGACACCCGAGTCTACTTGTGGGTGGAGGGTGGGAGAAGGGAGGGGATCCAGGAACTACCTATCAGTACCATGCTTATTACCTGGTGACAAAATAATCTGTACACCAAGCCCCCGTGACACACAAGTTTTTTTGTTTTTTTTTGTTTTTTTTTTTTGAGACAGAATCTCACTTTGTTGCCAGGCTGGAGTGCAGTGGCATGATCTCAGCTCACTGCAACCTATGACTCCCAGGTTCAAGCAATTCTCCTGCCTCAGCCTCCCAAGTAGCTGGGACTACAGGTGCGCACCATCACGCCCAGCTAATTTTTGTATTTTTAGTAGAGACAGGGTTTCATCATATTGGCCAGGATGGTCTCGATCTCCTGACCTTGTGATCTGCTCACCTCAGCCTCCCAAAGTGCTGGGATTACAGACGTGAGCCACTGTGCCTGGCTGACACACAATTTAGGTGTAGAACAAACCTGCACATGTACCTTTGGACCTAAAATTAAAGTTAAAAATAAAGAAACAAAAATAAAGCACTGAATTTTCAGTTGATTGGCATTGACTATTTGTGTTCCACAAACCAGCCTTAGTGTGTGATGATAATTAATAGAAATCATTCCCTCTCTTTCTCTCTGCCTTTTTATTTTATTTTATTTGAGATGGAGTCTCACTCTGTTTCCCAGCCTGAAGTGTAGTGGTGTGATCTCAGCTCACTGCAACCTCTGCCTTCTGGGTTTGTGTAATTCTTGTGCCTCAGCTCCCGAGTAGCGGAGATTACAGGCAGGAACCACTGTGCCTGGCCTCCTTGTTTCATAGGTTTTCATGGGTCTAGACTGAAGTTTTTCAACTTTTTTTAAATAATCACTTGCTAAGTAGCCTTTTGAAATATTTTTTCCTAATCTCACCCCACCTTATTAAATATTAATGCTACATATATACTTGTATATTTGTCTATGTATTGCATTATATCTGTGCTTTATACAGATATATGTCACATTATATCTGTGCTATATAAAAATAATAAAATTTGGGCTGGGCGCAGTGGCTCATGCCTGCAATCTCAGTACTTTGGGACGATGAAGTGGGTGGATCACTAGGTCAGGAGTTTGAGACCAGCCTGGCTAACATGGTGAAACCCCGTCTCTATTAAAAACACAAACATTAGCTGGGTGTGGTGGTGCACACCTATAATCCAAACTACTCAGGAGGCTGAGGCAAGTGAATTGCTTGAACCTGGGAGGCAGAAGTTGCAGGGACCTGAGATCATGACACTGCACTCCAGCTTGGGCAACAGAGTGAGAAATCGTCTCAATAATAATAAGAAGAAGAAGAAAGAAGAAAGAAGAAAGGAGAAGGAGAACGAGCAGGAGAAGGAGAAGGACAACGAGACGGAGAAGAAGATTTGGCCGGGAGCAGTGGCTCATGTCTGTAATCCCAACACTTTGGGAGGCCAAGGTGGGCAGATCACCTGAGGCAGGAGTTTTAAGCCAGCCTGGTCAACATGACAAAACCCTTTCTCTAATAAAAATACAAAAATTATCCGGAAGTGGTACTCTGGAGGCTGAAACAGGAGAATTACTTGAACTCGGGAGGTGGAGGCTGCAGTGAGCCGAGATTGTGCCACTGTACTCCAGCCTGGGTGACAGAGGGAGACTCTGTCTCAAAAAAAAAAAAAAGATTTTTCACACACATTTTCCAACCATCTTCATCCCTTAGGGGACACTGTCGCCCCCACTGAGAATGGATGGTCTAACCACCGCCTCCCTCCAGAGCCTGGTCTCCTCCCTCTCCTCTTCATCCATGACACTCACCTTCTTTCGGTTCTTTAAAGAAGAACTGAAAGAAATTCTTGCTCATGGTCATCCAGGTGAGAGGACAGGCTTGGGCCAGGCGTGGTGACTCATGCCTGTCATCCCAGCACTTTGGGAGGCCAAGGCAGGTGGATCACCTGAGGTCAGGAGTTCCAGACCAGCCTGACCAACATGGTGAAACCCTGTCTCTACTAAAAATACAAAAATTAGCTGGGCGTGGTGGCACGTGCCTGTAGTCCCAGCTACAGGCTGAGACAGGAGAACTGCTTGAACCCGGGAGGCGGAGGTTGCAGTGAGCGAAGACAGCACCACTGCACACCAGCTTGGTGACAGAGCAAGACTGTCAAAAAAACCAAACCAAACCAGAACAAAACTGATCAATGACTGGCTGGAAAAGGTCTTTTTAATGTTATTTGCATGGTTTCCTCCTATTGGACGGAATCCTTAGTCATTTGCATGTACTGTGCTTTACACACAGAGTGAGATGTTTTGCCATTTTCCCCAAGCATCATTTCCCACCCGGTGGGAGGTGATATTGCCTTTGAAAATACATGGTCAGCCATGTTCCCTCTCTGCTGCTCTCACCTCGTCCATTCATTGGTTCTCTCCATGCCCTGAGACCTCACAGAGAGGGAGCCCCCAGAGGCGGGAACATGCCCTCGGGCAGAGATAGCGGCAGCCAGGAGAGAAGGGAGTAAGGTGTTACCTTGAAGACAGGATGTATCGATGGAAGGCACCTCATGGTGGCCACAGCAATGACCTCAGCCATCAAGTGTCCCCTCAGAAGATGAGACTGCAGCTCATGAAGCTGGAAGTCAGAGCTGCGGACCCAGCATTTGGCCAGAAGCCAGACCATTGGAGGATCCGTGGGCAGGAAGAGCGGAGGTGGTGGGGATCCTGTGCTGGGCAGTTGGAGCTGCAGCAGGGACGAGGCGTGGGGAGAGAAGGCTTGAGTGCCAGGCACTCAGGGATCCCACCCCCTCCCTGGCATGTTGAAGCTCGCCCTTCCCCTGCAAACGTGTTTCCCTTTCCCCATCTCCCCGCTGCTGCTCCCCACAGCCACCATTCCCCCCCCCCCGCTTCCCTGCCGGCTCTCCAGCTGCATTGGCACCCTGCAAGCGGCTCTGCCCCCAGCGTTCTGCAGAAACTGCCCTCTGGTGCCTCCTCCAGCCTCCACTTCCTCCTTCAGTCCCCACAGTAGACAAGATTCAAACCACCTGCTTCCTTCATCCCACGCTCTTCTTTTGAAATCTCATCTTTTGGCCACACCTCTGCACAAATGACTAAATCTCTAGTTCTCAGCTGCCTGCTGGACAAATTCAGTGTCTTCCCTTTACCCCAACATCGGCCGGAAAAGCTCACCTGAGCACCCTGTCCTCTTCATCTGTGCTATTTCCGCAGGCAGCTGGCCTGGCTTCCCTTTCCTCTCTCCTTGACCTCCCTCTGCACTCACATCCCTCTGTCCTCTCCATCCTGACAGTCACTACCCACACCGGAGCTCCCCTCCTCCTGGGGCCAGCCCTGGAGCGCGTCCCCTTGTCGCTGTTTCTAGCCTCTCCCCTCTCCAGCCCATCCTAAAGAGGACAGCCCACACCGCGTGCCCACAGCACGTTGCAGCAGAGGCTTCTCTAGCTCCCCACCTCAGACTCCTTATCCTGGGTTGGTCTGGCCCCTAGTCCGACTGGACATCTCCTGACGCCTCTCCTGACGCCTCTGCCCAGTTTGCCTTGCCTCTGAAGACAGGTCCATCCTCTCCCTCCTGCCGGTCTGAGACCTGGCCCTCCTCCACGGCTCGTGACCCCCACCTCCCCTGATCCCTCCTGGGCTGTCTCTGTCCTCAGGGACTTCCTCCGTCCCAGAGCTTCTGCAGACTGGCTCAGTCTGTCTGCAGCTACAGTGCAAGGCTTCAGATCGGAGACTTGGCTCCTTCCTCCTTTCAGGCCTCCCCGGCGCCTTAGCGCAGCGCCTTTGCAGATGGTGCTCAGTGCATCTCAATACGGGGCTGAGCTGAGAAGGCCGGAGACTGGGAGCAGAAATCCTGAGTCCTCTCACCTGGATGACCATGGGCAAGAGCTTCCCATCAGGCTGCAGTTTCAGCATGACCAGAGGGGCAGCCAGGTGCTGCTGGCTACACAGAATGACATTGGCCTTGATCCCATCCAGCAGGGAGAAGTCAGCTTCAAACAGTGTGCCTCCCTGGGTGGGGAAGAGGCCAAGGGCTGCTATCAGCATAGGGCGTCTTCTTCCTACTCTGATTCCTCCAAGGGGGAAGAGAGAGAGGGGAGCGGACTCGTCTCCACCACCTACGTTGTACCAGGTGGTGGATCATGGGCTTATTACCGCGTATGAGTTTTTTTGAGCCAGGGTCTTACTCTGCTGCCCAGGCTGGAGTGCAGCGGCAGGATCAACATGGCTCAGGGCAGCCTCCACTTCCGTGGGCCCAGGTGATCCTCCCACCTCAGCCTCTCAAGTAGCTGGGACTACAGGTTCATGCCACGACACCAAAAATTATAGGCACTCATTTTAGTATTTTTGTTTCACCACATTGGCTAGGCTGGTCTCCAACTCCTGGGCTCAGGGATCCTCCTGCTGCAGCCTCCCAAAGTGATGGGCTTATATGTGTGAGCCACTGCCCTCAGCCTTATCATTTTTACACATAGTTGAATAAGCCTTAATTTTACAGAAACATCATCAGAGAGGCTGGATACTTTGCCTGAGGCCACACAGCTTACAGCCAGCAGAACCAGTGTTCCATCCAAGCCGCTCCGCCCTGTCATCCCACACACTTCCTCTCCGTTGCTCCAGGTTGCCTCCTGACTGCAGCCACAGCAGTGACCCAGGTTCTCCTACTCTGCACACTCCTTGAATCCCTTGCACCAAGGCCCAGTCACGTTTCTTCGTTTGACCCGGTTTCTGTCAAGCACTGCCCCATGCACACCCTCCCTCCCCAGCACGCTCCCCCGGTGTGGGAAGGAGGCCGCGCCGCAGGGCGTCTCCAGGACCCCTCAGGGCCTCTCCTGCAGAAGCCCTCCTTGCCGGCTGGCATCAGGCCAGGCCCACAGTGGGTCCCGCAGCGGCATCCTCGATGCCAGCCCTCCCCACTTCACTGCGGAGCGCCCTCTGGGCTCTGAGGTCCATACCTCCAGCTCCTTCTGCAGCTGGGCCTGCAGTTCCTCCATCCCTGGAGGGAAAACCAGGCGGGCGGGAAGGCGACTGGAACGCCTCAGCACCATGGGGTTGGCGCCGTTAAGAAACTGGTACCCAAACAAGGCATCTTCCTTCCAGGAGTCCTGCACACGCTCTGGGGAAGGCAGTTGAGCAAGTTGTGGGATCTGAGCTCTTGGTCCTTCCAACCTCATCAGCCACGCCCCCTTCACCCAGCCCCGCAGAGGGACCCAAGTCGCTGGTCTCCCGCCCTGGTTCTTCCGATTCCCCTGGATTGGGTGGGATCTGGGGGTAAGGGTCCGGGGAGACGCATCGGGGTGGGCAGCTGACCCGCCAGCTTGCTCTGGCCACACCAGAAAATCCGGTTGAAGTCATCCAGATCCTTCCAGCAAGTCAGAATGTTGAAAGAGTC